>MU225079.1:2904710-2934251 GCA_018584345.1 Thuja plicata
TTGATATTGATTTTAATTTACTTGAACTAAGAGCAAGGTTAAGCCCTGATGGTGTAAGTACCACGAATTAGCATTATGCTGAAAAGACATGACATCTTTTTTTTAAAATCTACTAAATTCACTTTAAAAAAGGACTAATCAGGGTTTACCATCTGAGGAATTGATAATGGTATTAAAAATTTAGCACTCTATGCGGGTAGCAAGAATAAATAATGAATGAAGTATCCCACCAAACTGGCTACATTTTTACTAATCTCCCTCTCTAAAACCCTATAAACACACAACCAACTTCAACAATCCAGCATAAACTACTGTAATTATTTAGAGAAGTATTTGAACTAGAAGAAATGGAGAAGATTTTAGTGGTACTGGTAGGTCACATACTTGTATTGCTTGCCTTGGTCCCTATGGGAATCAGTTGGGACAAATGGAGTATAATCAATCCCATACTGCAAATCAGATCCACTGGGAAACTGCAATACAGTCTGAAGAACTACTGTGAGAGTTGGAGGATGAATGTGGAGCTCAATAACATCAGATATTTTGAAAGTGGAAGTCGTGTTCAAATGAAATGCATTTATTGTTTTCATACCCTCGCCTGCCTGCTTGCCCTCTCCCGCCCGCGCCCAAAATGAAAGCAGAAGTCATGTTCAAATGAAATGCATTTCTTTTTTTTTCACTTTTATGCCCCGTGTTGGTCAAAATTTTGACCAACACATAGTTGGTCAAAATTTTGACCAACACGGGGCATAAATTTCTTTTTTACCTCTATACACGAGTTGGTCAAAATTTCGACCAACACGGGCATAAAAGGGAAAAAAAAGAAAATTCTAAAACCATTTTGCACTTTGGTCAAAAATTTTGGTTGAAATTTGGGTTCAAATCTACTAGTGGCTTGTTGGTAATGATCTACTTTTTCTTATTGGGTAACGATGTGACTTTTCTCTCATTGGTTTACTCTATCCGTCGGTGTGCACTCCGTCAGTGTATACAATCACTTTGTGAATACATGACTTTTATGGATTACTGATAGCATAGCCTTTGATTCATTGGTTCTTTGAAGTCTTTAGCAGTATGTACATGACCATTTAGATTATATCAAGTTGACATCAATGACAATACAATACGTTAACTTATTTAATGTCTTGCATTAAATTTTTGTATCTTTGTGATCATCAACTTAACATCTTCAAACATTCAATCAGTTATAGTTCATCAATCTCTCCCTTTGTCATTGATGGAAACAAACTACATTATCACACTATATTATCACTAATACAATATGAAATATAATAGTTGAAGTTCATCAAACTACCAATCTTATGTACTATAACTGATACAAATATATCATCCTCGATAAGTGCACATAGCTTAGATTTGATTCTTTCATCTATATGTGTATTAAATCCCTTCACTAGATAGATGTAGAATCTTTCTTCTTCTAATGTGATGTGGTTTCTTCTTGTGTCAAACTCTCTCCCTTTGACTGTTCTTAGCTTTTGATGTCTCTTTTCTCTCTTGTCAACAATTTCTCCCTTTGTATGTACTCTCCCTTTCTGGTTACATATCTCCCTTTGGATAATGTGATAATGGATATAATTATATAATCTCTCCCTAGTGTGATAATGGATATAATATCTCCCTTTGACAACAATTCCAAACAAAATTTTTGACAGTAGTGCCAAACAATCTTTTTTATCCATAATATACTTCTTGAATTTCCCAATCCATCAGCAATATAATAACTCTGGTGCTCAGAGTAGATAAATACCTTTTTTTGTATAGATGTATCTTTGAAGTCCATCTCTTTTCTTGCATCGACATAAATGATATTCTGATAATATGCAGGCTGATGCAGCCTCCTAGTCAACTTACTGACCAGAAGACAAGTTTTCCCCTAGTCTCTCTCTCAAGTACTCAAATGTATCCTTGGGCAGTGGCTTGGTGAAGATATTAGCTAATTGTTCCTTTGATTGCACATACTCAAATATCACCTCCTTTGTTTGAACTTGTTCTCTCAAATAATGATACTTGATAGCAATATGCTTTGTTTTAGCATGCATGACTGGATTCTTGGAAATGTTTATTGCACTGGTATTGTCACAATATATAATTATTGGTTCAAGAATTTTCATATGCATACCTTCCAGTAATTATTTGATCCATGCAATATTTGTGTAGTTTACACAGTAGCAACATACTCTGCTTCTGCAATAGACTGAGAGATGCATCCTTGCTTCTTGCTAATCCATGTGACAAGTCTGTCACCCATAAATAATGCTCTTCCAATTGTGCTCTTTTAGTCATCAATGTTTCTAGCCCAATTAGCATTGGTAAAGACCTTAAGTTTAAATTTTCCTTCTCTTCTATACCATAAATCATATTCCTCGATATTCTTTAGATATCTTAGGATTCTTTTCATAGTAGTCATATGTGATTCCCTTGGATTAGCCAAAAATCTTGCAACTATTCATACTGCATGTGCGACATCTGGTCTAGTATGTACAACATACATGAGTTTGCCAATCATTGATCTGTATAAAGTCTAATTTACCTCAGGTGACTTGTCATCCTTTGTCAGTTTACATCTAGTTTCCATCGGTGATCCAACTAGCTTAGAATCTTCCATCTTGAATATTTTCAGCACTTCCTTGATGTATTTGGATCATGTAATGAAAATTCCTTCATCTTGTTGCATGATCTATAGACCAAGAAAGAACTTGATCTCTCCAAACATAGACATCTCAAACTATTTTCTCATTTCATTTGCAAATGATTTTCATAGCATATCATTGCCTCCAAATATGATGTCATCAACAAATATTCCAGCAATCAAAATGTTAGCATTAGTATCTTCCTTCAAATAAATATTACTATTTTCACTAGTTCTTACAAATCCAATATTTATGAGATAGGAATGAAGTCTTTCATACCAGGCTCTTGGTTCTTGTTTCAATCCATACAAGGCTTTGTGTAGTCTTCATACCATATTCCTCTTGTCTAGATCAACAAACCCTTCTGGTTGCTCAATGTATACCTCTTCCCCAGGTATTCCATTTAGGAATGCAGACTTGACATCCATTTGGTATACCTTGAATCCTTTACATGTAGCATAAGAAAGTAATATTCTCACTCCTTCTAGCCTAGCAATGGGTGCAAAGGTTTCTCCATAGTCAATCACTTCTTCTTGTGCATACCCCTTGCATACTAGTCTTTCTTTGTTTCTAGGGACTTCTCCAATCTCATTCAGTTTATTCCTAAATATTCAGTTTGTACCGATAATATTCTTATCATTTGGTCTTGGTACAAATGTCCATGTCTTGTTTTTCTCTATTTTCTCAATTTCTTCATTCATAGCACTGATCCATTCTTCATAATCAAGTGTAGCATTGACAGATTCTAGCTCAAAATCACAAATTAGACATCTTGTGTTTAGAGACTTACTTTTGGTTCTCATATCAGCCTTCCTGTCTCCAATGATCTAGTTTTGTGTATGGTTCCTTCTTACATATCTGGAAAGTATAGGTTCAATTCTTTGTCTATCATCTTGATCATCATTTTTTCCTTCATTTTGATCTCCATCACTTGGTACATCATCTTGAGCAATATCCTAATTTTTGGTATTTGCAGCCTGATGCTCAGGTGCAATATTTTATTGCTCAGGAGCTATACATTGTTGCTCAGGTAGAGTGTCAGGTTCTTCATTGTAAACAAACTTTTTGTATTCCTCTGGTTCTTTTGTGTTTTCCTTTTCATTCTTCTCTGCAAATTTATCTATCTTTACATTTGCACTTTCAACAATTTTGTTAGAGGCTTTAGTGAGACATTTATAAGCCTTGCTC
This sequence comes from Thuja plicata, assembly GCA_018584345.1. NCBI lineage: Eukaryota > Viridiplantae > Streptophyta > Pinopsida > Cupressales > Cupressaceae > Thuja > Thuja plicata. The sequence continues at coordinate 2,908,553 of MU225079.1, forward strand.
TTGGTGTAATACCCTAGAAATATACCTTCATCACTTTTGGAGTCAAGATTTCCATTTCTATCTTCTTTTAAGATATAACATTGACTACCAAAGATCTTGAAGTAACTTATATTGGGTGTGGAACCATACCATAGCTCATAGGGTGTCTTCTTGGTGTCTTTCTTCAATTGTACTTTGTTAAATGTGTAAACAACAGTACTGACAGCTTCCCTCCAGAAGATTTGGGTGATGCATTTTTCTATCATCAGTGTCCTTGCACAATCAATAATGGATCTATTCCTTATTTCAGCAATTCTATTTTGTTGTGGTGTTCTTGGTGCATAGACTTGTCTTTTGATTCCATGCTCATTGCAAAAGTTAGTGAATTCATCTAAAATAAATTCCCCTCCTCTATCTGATCTTAAGCATTTTAATTCTTTACCACTTTGTTTTTCTACCATTGCTTTGTATCATTTAAACATCTTGAATGCTTTTGATTCATCTTTTAGAAACATAACTATTATCATTCTAGATTAATCATCAACAAAGAGAATAAAATATCTATCACCATAGTAACTCATTGTCCTCATGGTTCCACATAGATTAGTATGGACTAATTCTAGAATGGCATCAGATGTATGGGTTTTTCTTTTGAAACTAGGCTTTGTCATCTTACCTTTTTGACAATTTTTTCACATGATATTGGCGGGCTACGTCATCGTTGGTAAGCCTCTTACATTTCTCTTTCTTCTTATCTTTATCATGTTGTCAAAATTTACATGACACAATATTTTATGCCACAACCATATGTCTTTGTTTCTAGCAGTTAAGAAAGTGGTGTCAGTATCATTCAGATAGAAAAAGTTACTTTTTGTTTGCTCACCGGTACCAATCAGCTTTCCTAATTCATTGATGATCTTTGCCTTCTTATTTTCAAATGCTACTCTATGACTTGAATTATTTATCTAAGAAACAATCAATAGATTATAATTCAATCCTTTCACCCAATAAGAATTTTCACATTTTATTAAGTTTTTAAACATTATATTTCCTTTACCTTCAACTGGACAAGGTGTGTCATTACCCATTCTTACTGAACCACCATTATAGTATTCAAAAGTCTCAAAATTTTGTTTGTCACTAGTCATATGGTGAGTGCAACCACTATCTATGATCCAAACATCATTTTTACTAACTTTAGATATAAGTGCAGTTTCTACATACCTTTCTTCATCTTCATCTGAATCATCTTTTACTGGTACAAACACCATCACAATGTCTTCATCAGATTCGGTGTCATTATCTTCAACTTTGCATGTAGCTAGGTAATTGGTCTTCTTTCCTTTGTCCTTGCAGTCTTGGGCATCTCTTCTTTCTAGTTTTCGATTGCTTCTTTAATCTCAGTTATCACCTCTGTCAAACTTCTTTTCAAATGATCTATCATTACTTTTGTCATCTTTTCTCCTGTTAGGACATCTTGCAAAAAAGTGTCCAATCTCTTTACAATTAAAACATACAAGTGGTAATTTACCTTTGCCTCTTTACATTCTTCTATCCATAAGTGCTTCAATTTCATCAAGATCTTCTTCTTCACTTTCACTATCACTATCTTTTCTCATAGTGTGTTTATGACTTGATTTACTTATTGATGTGAGTTCCAATGGCTTGCTTGCATAATTAACTAAGAAGATTTTCTTTTTCTAATTCAAGGATCCTAATCTCCTCTAGCTCCTTATTAGTCTTAGGTGATTAAATAAGTCCTAATCCCACTCTTCTTAAAGAGTCTCACACTTGAAAGACTAACACCCTAGTAGTTACTTCACTTCCTCTCCTACACATAGAAGGATCTAAGTGTCAATTCCACTCTAACATCCATGAATCATTGTATGGGTTTCCATCATCATGTAGATATTCCATTTGATCCCATTTGAATCCATTTTGATGGATCTCTTAACTCTTTGTAGTCGAGTCCAAGTTTATGACTTCAAGAGGCCTAATTGGGCTTATTCCCTTGTAGCCTTTCACAGTCTATTTTTCTCACTTCTTTCAAAACTTCCCAAAGAAGTTGAAAAATTAGTCACACATTCAAATACCCTTTACCACTTTACAAGATATTTTGAAGTTTTTAGTTTTAGAAGTCCTCCGTGCATATGGTTCCTACAATCTAGGATCAATAGGGCTAATAGGCCTAATTTCTAGGACTGTCTGCAACTTAGTAGAAAACTTACTCAAAACTTGGTCTCAGTGATTGGTATGAACTCAACCATCATATTATTTTATGATAAGACTAAACCCTAATTGGAACTATACTTATTTTTTACATTACTTTCTTTCCCTGCATGAAACATGCCAATTCTTCTATCCTAAACCACTAACTGGGCACTGTCAGCTCGCCTAGGGATTAGTAGTAAAAATAGCTCTCCATCTTTCTAAGAATACTAATCCTAAACATATGTACATTACTAACTCCCCTAACATATCCATCCATCCTTTGGTGTTTTCCGTGGCTAGATTTCATGGGGGATCCATGAACTGATTGGTCAGGACAGGAACAGTGGACTCACTAAACACAAAACAATTTAAATAAGACCTTATATTATCTCTAAATGACTAACTTACTAAATTAAAAATGTTTGTAAATATCTTAGGAACACAAAAAAACCATTATTTTTAAGCTTTCAATCTAGAAGATGGCATTGTCACAATGAAATGTACGGGTTTCTCAGAAAACCAAAATTGCAGACTGTATTGCTCCTTCCAAACTTGTTAGAATGAATGACTCATGCCTAGATTCAATTCCTTGGGTAAAATTAGATGCCATCTCTATGATTATAGGCCTTTTTGGTTGATTCCCCACTCCTATTCATAAGCGGATCCAAAGATAACCGAGTTGCATGCAACATTTGCAATAATTGCAAATGTTGTCATAGCAACATTTTAGCAACTTTTGGCATCTTTTCCATTATGCCTTCTCCCTAATTTTTAGGACCTCTAACCTCTTCATTTTGAGGGTCCAAGATCATTAAAGGCCTCAAGGCATCTCTATGTCCTCATTTATGTGTTTAGGACACATTCATGACTCAAATCCAACATTTAGCAACTAAGCCTAAGTAATAAAAAAACTACTAACAATGGCTATTGTTGTGACCTTGGTCCTAATGACTAATTCACCTAGCCCACATTTAAATAACCTTCTAAGGTCTAGAAAATACCTAACTATCTTGACTTGGCCAATTTCAAGTACAAGCCAAAATGATAAAAATATGGAGGTTAGCCTAGGTGTGCTCCTGCACCATCCTCCCCAAAACAAAAAGATCAATCCACCCTTGTATTGAGGATGCTTGGATCAATCCCCATCTTCTTTAACTCTCATTCTTTGACCCATACTGCATCAGCATCTATTTGATCATGCTTCTTTATCAAGTGTTCCTTGTAGGTTTTAGTTCTAGTCTATTTGTAAACTCTAGTATCCAATAACTGTCAACTCATGTGACTGTAACAGGGGGTAATTGAAGTTCTTCCACATCCTTGATTACTTCTTGGAGACTCTAATCGATGTCTTTTTGTGGTCCTTTGTAATGGACAAAGTTTGCAATGTTGAAAATAGGTGACAATCCACTGTCTTTTGGGAGCTCAACTCTGAATGCATTCTCTCCATATTTAGCTAAGATAGGACAGGGACCTATCCTTCTCATTTGAAACTTGTGAGGGACTCCCTTTTGAAGTATTTATTTGTTAAGATGCACCATGACCATGTCACCCACTTTGAACTAAACATTTCTCTTACTCTCATCAACCTTGGCTTTATGTTTCATGGTATTCTCTGTCAAAGTCTTCTGGACTGTTTCATGTATCTCTTGCATTTCATAGGAAAAATTATCTACATATCCACTTGCCTTCACTCCATCCTTCAAGTCTCTCAACTCATAGACCCCTCTAGGATGCAATCCATATACTATCTCAAAAGGGGCTCTTCCCTGTTGATCTATTGATGGTATCATTGTAGGCATACTTTTCTTGCCCAATCAATTGATCATATTGATGTCCATACTCCTTGGTTAAGCATCTTAGTAGATTTCCAAGTCTTCTATTCACCACTTCGGTCTGACCATTAGTTTGGGGATGGTATGTAGACCCAAAGGATAAATTAGTGCCTAATCTTTGCTAAAGATTCTTCCAAAAATGACTCATAAATTTGGTGTCTCTATTAGACACAATGCTCTTAGGTAACCCATGGATTCTTACTATCTATTTGAAGAAGAGAGGGGCTATTTGGCTGACATCATTAGTGGTCTTGCATGGCATGAACTAAGTCATCTTACTGAATCTGTCCACAACAACATAAACACTATCCATGCCTTGTCTTGTCTTGGGTAACCCAACTACAAAATCTATGCTCAAACAATCCCAAGGCCTAGTGGGAATAGGTAGTGGTTGATAAAGGCCTACATTTGAAGAAGTACCTTTTGCTCTTTGACATACAATACAACTTTCCACATACCTCCTAACATAAATATTCATCCTTGGACAATAATAGAACCTTTGAACAAGTTCTTGGGTCTTAGTTATTCCAAAGTGACCACTCAATGCACCATTGTACTTTTGTTGGATTAAGTTTTCCCTAATAGACCCTCTAGGGACACACAACTGATTTCCCTTGAACAAAAGATTACTTTGCAAAGTGTATTCAGCATACTTACTATGAAAATGGTTTTTGTATTCAACACATACCTTATAAATGTCTACAAAATCCTCATCATCATCATATAGATCTTTGAAATGATCTATTCCCATGCTCTACAACTAAATTTCCTAAATTGTAAAGTAGAAGCCATCATGAATTGGTCAATGGCCATTTCGCCAATGATTCCTTCCTCACCCTAGTGGAGGATGAAGAGAATATCAAGGCAGCCTTGTAGTGTTTAGACACTTTCTACTTGGCCTCTAGCTCTACCATTCAGTGGCACAAAACCCTCTGTTACAGACAATCGGCTCTTCCCGAGCCTCCCTGGCTTTCATAGTTTGGCTGGACAAAAATTCAGCATGGGGAGATATTTCGGTTCCTGGGTATCCCCTTTGCTTTTCAAGGCAATCCTACTGATCTATGGAATGCAGTGCTTTCTAAGATTGAAAAAAATCTTACTTACTGGATCACAAAGCCGCTTTCCCTCACACGAAAATTCCAGATCTACTCCAAAGTTTTGGTCGCTATGCATGTTTACTACTCCTCTTGTTGGGCCCCTTCCAAAGCCTCTTACAAATGGCTCGAGAAACTTCTCTAGGATTTTCTTTGGGCCTCTGGTATTGATCATCAGGGCTTTCACAAAGTCACCTGGGACTTTTTTTGCCTTCCTAAGTCCTCTGGCGGGCTTGGTTTAATTGATACCCAGAAGCAAGGACATGCCCTTTGTGCCAAGTGGATTGTACATTTCCTCTCTGGTGATGAATCCTAGAAAATTCTGCTTTGGCACTACATTTCCTCAAGATTTCCTCTTCACAAGCCTACCTAGAAGGGGATTGGCTTTCAAACCCTTCTGGTTATGAGGGAACCTGTTCAGATCCAGGGTAATTTTATTGCCAAAAGTATCTGGAGAGCCTGGGAGTCTATCAAGCCTTGGCTTTGGTGGGCTGGAAATGGATTTTGTGATGCTCTTTCTTTCAACTAGCAGAACATTTTGTGGTCTCTTTTTGCCCAGTAAGGGATTCCTCTTTCCAGATTGCAAGGAGTTAGTGCTCTTCAGTTCCACAAGCATGGTATTTAGACCCCTAAAGATGTCTTTTCTAGAAGCACCATGAGTCTTCGATCCTGGGATGATCTCCGAGTTCAGTTTCAGCTCATCCGCCTAGATCGTCAGACTTTTGACTTGCTAGTTTTTGCCATTCCACCTCACCTCTTTCACAAGTTGGGAATACAGTCCGTCAGACCATGGTGGAAAGACTGGAAGTGGTATCCTGCCACTCCATTCACTAGTTACAAGCCAAAACTTGGGTATTCTTGGCTTATGCCTCATTTGCCCATGATTGACTCGCTAAATCATCGCTGGCATCTTTCCTCTTTGCAGATGAGCTGGGGGTGGAGATTTCGCATCATTTGGGATGCTATTACTGAGCCTAAAATTGCTCATTTTTCCTGGTGTTTGTTATACCAGGGCTTACTGTTGGGAGCTAGGCTCAGGCATATCGGGGTTCCTGACCCCAAATGCCCTTTTTGTGGTCACTCAGAGACTCTCATGCATATTTTCTGGTTTTGTCATCATGCTTAAAATTACTGGAATTGGATTCATGAATTTTTTGCTCCCTTCAGGCCAAAACCCTTTTCTTGGCACATGGTTCTTCTTGGTGACTCTCCCTGAATCCCTTCCCAGTTCACCCAGATTTGGAATTCCTTTCGGCTAGAAATTTTATTTACTCTGTGGAAAGATAGAAATGTTGTGCTTTTTTCTCATAGTTCTCAGGATATTCATGTTTCTCTTTTTGATAAAGCTTGTATTTGTAATAATGTAATGATGCAGATCTAGGTGCAAGCTGACAAAGTGGCCTTAGAGGTTGCCCACTTATAGGAGTTGCTCCAGCACTGGGGCAATGCCCCTTGCACTGTTTCCTGAGTGCCTCCAAATTATCTCACAGCTGACCGTACACCACCCAGGGGGTGACGTCGTAGTTGGAGATCCTTTGCCAGACACTCCAGGACCCCGTAGAAATGGCATATCCATTCCCCCTCCCTGCCTCCTCGAAGGGATGTGGGTTCTGGGTGGCCTCCTATGCTTGCTTCGACCTTTGCTCCTGTTAATCAAGGAAAATTCCCTTGCCTGGCGCTGGCTATCTCGCCTGGCACTGGCTATCTCGCCTAGGCGGGAGGAAGGAGAAGTTGAAAAAGAAGATCCTGAAGATGGCTGGGCCATTCCTGATCAAGCTCCTATGCCCACTGTCTGGGGAAAACTAGATGACAAAGATCCTCCTCCCTCTTCTGATACTACTCTCATAGCCTAAGGGGTTCTGGTTTTATATGTTTTTTGATGAATAGCTATTTGTTTCTGGCCTAGGTACCGTGTGAACTTGCAAGGTGAATTTTTTCCCCTGGCCCTTTTTTTGTGAATTTTGTACTTTAATATTTCTTTTAATAGTGAAGGCCTCTATTCATCAAAACTTCTCTTCATGCAGCTTCTTGAAGATAGTCTCAAGGTGTTGAAGATGCTCCTCTCTTGTCCTACTAAATCATTATATCATCAAGATATACTACTACAAATTTTCCAATGTAGTCTTTGAGGACTTCATTCATGAGCCTCATGAATGTGGAGGGGCCATTAGATAGTCCAAATGGCATGACAATCCATTCATACAAACCTTCATTGGTTTTGAATGTTGTGTTCCATTCATCTCACTCATGTATCCTAATTTGGTGATAGCCACTCTTTAAGTCTATCTTACTAAAGTAATTAGCTTCACCTAGACAATCCATTAGGTCCTCAATCCTAGGTATGGGAAACCTATACCTAATGGTTATCCTATTTATGGCTCTTGAATTAGTACAAAGTCTTTATGTTCCTCCTTTCTTTGGTGCTTGGATAGTAGGTACTGCACAAGGGCTAATGCTTTTCTTGATAAGGCCTTGGTTAAGGAGTTCTTCTATTTGCCTAGCGATTTCCTCATTTTGTTGAGATGTCATCTTGTAGGTTGCCTTATTAGGCAGGGTAGCTCTGGGTATGAAGTCTATCCTATGAATTATGGCTCTTATAGGGGGGTAATTCTGATGGTTGTCCATCACTTACTATGCCTTCATAAGTCTGCAACATATTTTGTATCTCCTTATGTATCTCTGATTTCTTGTCTTCTTTTTCTTCATTCTTTTCTCTTGGTCTTAGCACCAATACATAGCCAACTCCTTCTCCTTCTTCTATGGCTTCTATGAATTCCTTTTCACTCACCATAAGCACATTAGGACCTGCTATCTTCACATCTACATCTTCTAACAATGATTGGATTTTCAAAGTTACTTTATCCTTCTTGAATGTATAGGAGTTCTTCATTCCATCATAGATAGCTTAGCAGTCAAATTTCCATGGCCTTCCTAGGATAAAATGACATGCATCCATGGGCAACACATCACATAAAACATTGTCCTTATGTCTCCCTATAGAGAACTCTACCCATGCTTGCTCATTGACTAAGACATGTTATCCCTTATTAAGCCATGTGACCTTGTAAGGATGGGTATGAGGTATCCTTGTCATGCCTAACTTTCTGATTGCTTCCTCTAACACAATTTTATCAGTAGAAACTAAGTCTACAATGATTCTACATACTTTTCCCATCACCTTAGATTTTATTATGAATAGAGACCTCCTTTGGCTTGGCTCCTCCTTGACTGGTTCCTTGATCAATGTTCTCCTCATCATGAGGTTCTCACCTTCTTTGGAATTTAGTGGTACCTTAGAGTGTGTATGTATTGCTTTTGTCTCTTGATGAACTAAATTATTTCTCTTTTTACCTCCTTGAGAAGTACTACCCTTCTTTGGACACCTATAGGCAGGGTGTCCCATTTGGTTGCAATGGTAACATTTCATATTGGCAAAGCAATTGCCTCTTCCTTGTCCACCACTTCTACCTCTGAAACTTGAGTTCCTTCCTCTTCCACCTCTACTAGAACTTCCCTCTTGCTACTCAATGTACTTGACTTCTCCTTGTGTCCTTGATTTTGAACTTGTTCCACCATAGCCACCTCTTGTTCCTCTATTATCCCTTCCTCTACCTCTTCCTTTGGAGGTTTTCTCTTTCTTTCTTTTTCCTTTCTCTATCTTTAGGCCATTTGATAACATTGGCGAATGGTTTTGAATTTCACAAGACTCATGTCTTCTTGAATAGACTACTTGAGTCCATTCAAGTATCTAGCTAGCTTGATGCTTTCATCTTCCACCACTTGTGACCTTAAGCACAACTTTTGGAACTCTTTAGTGTATTCTTGGACATCCAAATACTTTTTTCTAAGATTGTGTCTTCTCTTGTGTAGCTGAACCTCATAATCATCAGGTAGGTAAGTCTACTTGAACTTAGTCACCATGCCTTTCCATGAGACTATAGGACTCCTTTTTTTCTCCCTTTCAATTTGAACAAACTTCCACCATGTGAGAGCTGATCCTCTCAACCTTGACTTGGCCACACTCACTTTTTGGGCCTCTGTGATACCATCACATTCGAAATGGTTCTCTATACTGTCAATCCAATCCACAACTGAATCTAGATCCATTTGTCCACTAAAAAGTGGTATACCCTCTAAAGCTTTGTCACTTAAGGCCTTTAATGCCTTTAAGAAGGGTTCTTGATCACTAACAGGGTTAGGGGTTGGAAATTCATCTTCTACATCCACTCCCTTTTCCCTTGCTTCTTCTTCTTCTTTCTGATCTATCCTATCTTTCATCTTCTTAGCTTTGTCTTGGACTTCTCCCAAGAGTTGCTACATTTGAGACAACCTTTCTCTTAAAAGCTTGTTGTCTTCTTCTTGCTCATCCACCTTTTTGGCTAACTCAACATTAGTCACCATGGCTTTGTCTTCTACTAATCCAAATGGTGTATTCTCTCCCATTGATTCAATAGGATGAAACATCCACCACAAGCCTGATCTTTAATCAAGCTCTGATACCAATATGATGTGAGTTCCAATGGCTTTCTTGCACAATTAACTAAGAATATTTTCTTTGTCTTCTTTAAGGATCCTAATCTCCTCTAGGTCCTTATTAGGCTTAGGTGATTAACTAATTCCTAATCCCACTCTTCTTCAAGAGTCTCACACTTGTGCTTCACCTTTGAAAGACTAACACCCTAGTAGTTACTTCACTTCCTCTCCTACACTTAGAAGGATCAAAGTGTCAATTCCACTCTAACATCCATGAATCATTGTAGGGGTGTCCATCATCATGTATACAATCCATTTGAATCCATTTTGATGGATCTCTTAACTCTTTGTAGTCGAGTCCAAGTTTATGACTTCAAGAGGCCTAATTGGGCTTATTCCCTTGTAGCCTTTCAAAGTACGTTTTTCTCACTTCTTTCAAAACTTTCCCAAAGAAGTTGAAAAACTAGTCACACATTCAGATACACTTTAGCACTTTAAAAGATATTTTGAAGTTTTTAGTTTCATAATTCCTCTTTACATAGGGTTCCTACAATCTAGGATCAGTAGGGCTAATAGGCCTAATTTCTAGGTTTGTCTGCAACTTAGTAGAAAAGTTACTCAAAACTTGGTCTCAGTGATTGGTATGAACTCGACCATCACAGTATGTTAGGATAAGACTAAACTCTAACTAGAACTATACTTAGTCTGTATAGTACTTTCTTTCCCTGCATGAAACATGCCAATTCTTCTATCCTAAACCACTAACCGGGCACTGTGAGCTCGCCTAAGGCTTAGTAGTAAAAATATCTCTCCATCTTTCCAAGACTCCTAATCCTAAAAATATGTACACTAATAACTCCCCTAACATATCCATCCATCCTTAGGTGTTTCCCATGGCTATATTTCATGGGGGAGCCATAAACTGACTGACTGGTCAGGACAGGACCAGTGGACTCACTAAACACAAAACAATTTAACTAATACCTTATACTATCTCAAAATGACTAACTTACTGAATGAAAAATTTTTGTAACTATCTTAGAAACAAAAAACAACCATTAGTTTTAATTTTTCAATCCATAAGATGGCACTGTCACAATGAAATGTATGGGTTTCTCGGAAAACCAAAATTGCAGACTATATTGCTCCTTCCAAACTTGTTACAATGAATGACTCATGCCTAGATTCGAGTCCTTGGGTAACATTAGATGCCATCTCCAAGATTATAGGCCTTGTTGGTTGATTCCCCACTCCTATTCATAAGGGGATCCATAGATAACCGAGTTTCATGCAACATTTGCAATAATTGCAAATGTTGTCATAGCAACATTTTAGCAACTTTTGGCATCTTTGCCATTATGCCTTCTCCCTAAGTTTTAGGACCTCTAACCTCTTCATTTCAAGGATCCGAGATCATTAAAGGCCTCAAGGCATCTCTATGTCCTAATTTATGTGTTTAGGACACATTCATGACTCAAATCCAACATCTAGCAACTAAGCCTAAGTAATAGAAAAACTACTAACAATGGCTATTGTTGTGACCTTAGTCCTAATGACTAACTCACCTAGCCCATATTTCAATGACCTTTTAAGGTCTAGAAACAATCTAACTATCTTAACTCAGCCAATGTCAAGTACAAGCCAAAATGATAAAAACATGGAGGTTAGCCTAGGTGTGCTCCTGCACCACTTATTCTCAAAGAAGATTTGAATGCAGACTCTATGCTTGGTAAGACACTATTATCAAAATTATTCATCTCAAATGAAATCAGCTTTCCAATTAAACTATCTAGAGTAACATTTTTATTTTCTACTACTCTCATTTCTTTTATGGAAAATTCTCTAATAGCATAAGTAGGCAGTAAGGTTCTTAGAATATTACTTACCATTGTCTCTTCTTCTAGTACACCTCCAACTCCTTGGATAGCATTGACTACCTCTTTGATTCTTGTGTTGTACTATGTGATGTTTTCACCTTCTTTCATTCTGAGATCATCAAATTTTCCTTTAAGGCTTTCTACCTTGGTTCTCAGAACATTTTTATCACCACCATGTACAAGCTTCAATTTATCCCACATCTTCTTTGCAATTATGCATGCTTTGACATCTTCAAATTCAGCATCGGAGAGTGAGGAAGAAAGCTCTATTATCATGCAATTGTGCTCATGCTTCTCTCTCATTTGTTCAACTATGAGTGCTCCTATGAGAAACACATATTCAGTATCTAAGTATTGAGTAACATCATTTCCAATACCTGATAAGTGGATTCTTATCTTTCTTTTCCATGAAGTAAAGTTGTTTTTAATCAACTTTGGCACATCTCATCTATTCATCTTGTGATCTTTTGTTTAGGTCTTGAAACCTTCCTTCTAAGCACACAAGCTCTAATACCAATTGTTACAATAACTAAGAGGGGGGGTGAATTAGTGGCCTCAAAAATTAATCCTTAAATCAACTAAAAAACTTATTGCCACATTTATAAGCCTCTAGTTATATTTAGTCCTGCAAGATGATTTCCTTGAAATAATTATATCAAAGTGCTACTTGTCAAAATACTTTGTAAAACCTTCTACTATATGTTTACCGATAAGATGTCTTTCTATTTACTGAAACACAGTAAATAAATAGTGTATACCGATCAATCCAGATTTACTTATGTGAAATACAGAACAATAAAGTAATGACTCATAGACACATTAACATATGGATTTTTAACATGGAAACCCGGTTAAGGGAAAAACCACTGGGACCGGTAACCATAATTTTCACTCTTCTAAAGTGAGCTCGGTGAAGAGCCAGCCCTGTTAAAGGTTACAAACACACTATTAGGTGTGACCTTGTTAGAGGATTTAAATGAATATTTTTTCACTTAGTATCTGGCATCTAATGCTACGATCCTTGATCAAACACTCACTTGGCCTATCAATAGGCACCATGCATATCCAATGCTACTTTGTATGATCAAAATTTTTGATACTCCTTGGGATGTATCTAAATTAGAAAAGACTTTTAAGTCCTGCTCGGTTAAGAGACTTGATGCTTCAGTGGTTAAACTGAAATAGTAAATTGATCTGTTCACATATACAACTTGAATTATAGATTTTCAGATCTATTGTAAGTACATTACCTTTATGATCAGTGTTATTAATTCAATACCTTTTCTCCACACTGTTCTACTCTGTGATCCTGTATCACTATTTTTTTGTGTCTATATAATTTATCTCTTTCCTCAACTTGATTGATCAAGTCTGAATGAAGACTTTCTTCTCCTTCAGAAACTCTTCAGCATCTATTCACTTGTCACTCCCGTTATTCACATTGAATAAGCTTGTCTCTTATATAGACATGATTTCACCGTTTCTAGGATTTCTTGATCTTGGCATGATCCAAACTTCTTGCCTATTAGATTTAAAGAAAAACTCTTTTTTTATCTCATAGAGATCTTCTTTCCAACTAGACTAAGAAACTTTAAATCCTTTACTTATCTTCAGCTTTATCTTGTCGATTAAAATGATGATAAGTACCACTTAAGTCTATATTTAGCTCTTGATAGCTAAGCATTTTATCATTTTTGAACTCTTTGTTTTTTCAATTAATACTTTAGTTAGTCATTGGTGACAACTGACTATTCTGTCAGTGTTACTTCAGTTGTCTTTAGGATCTTCATTCATCAAGAAATACTATAATTATGTGCATCAGGTTACACTGTGATTTTTCTTGTCGGGTAACACTGTGACTTTGCTCGTTGGTAATTCTTTTCTTTTGCTCATTGAGTAAAACTATGACTTTTCTCTCATTGGTTTACTCTATCCGTCGGTGTGCACTTTGTTGGTGTATACAGTCACTTTGTGAATACTTGACTTTTATGCATTACTGATAACATAGCCTTTAATTTATTGGTTCTTTGAAGTCTTTAGTAGTATGTACATGACCATTCAGATTATATCAAGTTGACATCAATTAAAATACAATACATTAACTAATTTAATGTCTTGCATTAACTTTCTATATCTCTGTGATCATCAACTTAACATCTTCAAACATTAAATCAGTTATAGTTCATCAACATGGTGATTAAATCCTCTGATAGGGTCACACCTTATAGTGTGTTTTGTAACCTTTAAAAGGGTTAGTTCCTAATAGGGCTCACTTCAGAAGAGTGAAAAAGTAACTAGTTGCAATTGGTTCTTTTCCCAAATTGGGTTTCCATGGTAAATATAGGTGTCATATGTGTACATGTTATTTTCTTTATGCTTTATGCTTCTACACTTAATCACTAAAGGATAATTATTTTTAATATCTTAATATTTCTTTGTTAACTGGGTGACGGTGGAATATCTTTATTAAATGAGTAACAGTGATAAGTTTGATTAAGACATCTAAGGGACTTGGATTTTTTTATGGTAATTGATTCACCCCTCCCCTTTCAGTTGTTCAAATCATTTCCAACAATTTGATCTGTCCAAACATTGATATCTCAAACTCTTTTCTCATTTCATCAGCTAATGATTTGCATAACATATCATTACGTCCAAATATGATATCATCAAAAAATATCTTAGCAATCAAAATATTATCATTAGTATCTTCTTTTAAATATAGATTACTGTTATCACTTGTTCTTATAAATCCACTACTAATGAGATAAGAGTGCAGTCTTTCATACCATGGTCTCGGTGCTTGTTTCAATCCATACAAGGCTTTGTGTAGTCTACAAACCATGTTCTTCTTGTTAGGATCAACAAACCCTTCATATTGTTCAATCTTGATGCAAGAGCATCCTGGGTGTAAGGGCAATCTTGTCTCACCCAAAAATATGTGCTTTCTATTCAATAAGGGCTATTTTGTACAAAGCTGCTATTTTTGGAAACTTGCTATTTTTAGTAAGTTGTCCATTTGAGCTTAGAATGTTCTAATTTTTTAGGTGAAGGATCATCTTAGTCATATAAGCATGCCAGTTGAGTTTCATTTCCATAGCATCTCTATTGGCGAAGTTATTAAGGATTTACTGTTGAGATTTTAGGGTACAAAACCTTTGAGCTCAATTTTTAGGACCTTAGAGGCTCTGGATCAGGATCAAAGCCCCAATTGATTGGCACTTTTCCTATTAGCCACTGTAGATCGCGATCTCCCCTTTCTGAAAAGTAGTTATAATAGCCAATCGGAGCTACGGTTCAAAAGTTATGGCTTCCGGAAGTTGGGCTACCTAATCTCATATTTTGTAAATATTTAAAGCCGACCCTTTTGTAATAAAAGTGAAAAATAATTAAATGCTAAGGGTAGTTAGCCTTAATGGCTAGATTTCTAGGACCTTCTCAGGCAGTGGAAAATTGTCTATTTAACGAAGGCCCATAGTCTTTTCTAGGGCAGTTCAGGGGTGGTCATTGGAAGCTTTGTCCTACAGATTATTGTAAGGGATGCCCATGTGGCTTTTGATATTGTAATTCTGAAGTTTGTAATTCCACATTTGTGGAGCCAATAAGAAGCCAATTTTTTGTTCCTGCAAATTTTTGTTCTTTCTCTATGTTTCTATTGTGTATTTGTGGTATTAAGGGGAGTCCCCTTCATCAAATCTATACCCCCTCTTCTAGTATTCAATTTAGAAATTTAGATTTAACATCCATTTGGTATACTTTGAATCCTTTGAAAGTAGCATAAGTGAGTATAATTCTTACTCCTTCTATTCTACCAACGGGTGCAAAGGTTTCTCCATAGTCAATACCTTCTTCTTGTGCATACCCTTTGCATACTAGTCTTTCTTTGTTCCTAGTGACTTCTCCATTCTCATTTAGTTTAGTTCTAAATATCCATTTGGTACCAATGACATTTTTTTCACTTGGTCTAGGTTTTAATGTCCATGTTCTATTCTTTTCAATTTTCTCAATCTCTTCATTCATTGCATTGACCCATTCTTGATTCTCAAGTGCATTATTAATATATTTAGGCTCAAAATCACAAATCAAACATCTAGTGTTCAGTGACTTACTCCTTGTTCTCATTCCAGCTCTTTTGTCTCCAATGATCTAGTCCTATGGATGGTGTCTTCTGACATACTTGGAGAGTACTGGTTTAGATCTTTGTTCATCATTATGATCATCATCTTGACCTTCATTTTGATCTTCATCATCACTCAGTTCAGTATTGTGAGAAATTTCCTAATTTTTGGTGTGTGCAGCATGTTGCTTGGTTGCATTGTTTTGTCACTCGGTAGTGATACACTATTGCCTGGGAAGAGTGGCAAGTTCTTCACCGTAGACAAATCTATTGTAATCTTCCAGTTACTTTCTTCCTTCATCATTTTTCTCAAAAAATTCATCCACTTTAACATTTTCACTTTCAATTATTTTGTTAGAGGATTTGTTAAGACATTTATAAGCTTTGCTTTTGGTAGAATAACCTATAAATATTCCTTCATCACTTTTGGATTCAAGATTTCCATTTCTATCATCTTTCAATATATAATATTGACTTACAAAAATTCTAAAGTAACTTACATTTTGTGCGTATCCATACCATAGCTCATAAGGTGTCTTATTGGTGTCTTTCTTCAATTGAACTCAGTTTAATGTATAGACAGTAGTACTTACAACTTCTCTCCAAAAATTTTGTGTGATTCCTTTTTCAATCATCAGTGTTCTGGAACAATTGACAATTGATCTATTCCTTCTTTCAGCAATCCTATTCTACTACGGTGTTCTCGGTGCAAAAACATGTCTTGTAATTCCACGCTCATTACAAAATTTAGTGAATTCATCATAAATAAATTCTCCTCCTCTATCTGATCTTCAACATTTTAGTTCTTTTACACTTTGTTTTTCAAGTATAGCTTTATACCATTTGAACATCTTAAATGCTTCAGATTTCTCTTTTAAGAACATAATAGTCATCATTCTAGAATAATCATCAACAAATAGAATGAAGTATATGATGACCTTATGGAAAAAATATTTTCAATTAGTGCCAAAACACTTAGTCATCACAGTGTTGACCGAGCCAGCAGTGTAACCCGAGTAGTTACAATATAACTTGAGCAGTGGCTGTGTCAACCAAGCAGACAGTGGTAATCAGTATTACCTGAGTGATCAGAGTAGCCCGAGTACACAGAGTAGCCTAAGTGCTAGAGATTAGAATGTTTCCCGAGCGACATCATAATGCTCGAGTTCCATTATATTGTTTGAGTTGATTACTGGACCCAAGTGACAATTTTGGGCTAACTTAGCTTATATTGTTAGATACTAATTTATCTTATGGAAGTTGACCTACAGTTGCATTTGGTTTGGATAAGGTATAAATATAAATTATTTTGTTTATTCAAAGTGTGTGTGAATATATGAATAGAAGCATGTATGTGAATATGAAGTGGAAGATTGTCTAAAATGCTACATCAGTATAAGGAATAGTAAAGACTCCTCCATCATAGTTAGGTGACTAGTTTATATCATTGGATCTTATTTAGCAATTTAGAGTTGCATTGAAGATCAACTACTGGTTCATCCTAACAATTCCATCAATAAAATCCACTAACCAAGTGGACCTAACAGTCCTTTATAAATCTCCTAACAGAGTTTCATTACTTGATTGTATTGTACTAAATCCTTTCACAAGGTGGACCTAATAGTCCTTATTGCTCCTAATAGGGAAAGCCATCAGAAGTGGTCAATTGTAATATTTAATAGGATAAATTTATACTGCAGTAATAAATCTGGTGGGTACCATCCCCACCCCAGTTTTACTTTCTATTTGGAAGGTTTCTAGGTAACCAAATATTGTGGATGTTTTATTGCTTTTCATTTCATGCATGCAATCAGTTTAGATAATATAATATTGGATTAAAAGGATTAAGTTTTATTGGTTCTTGATTCACCCCCCCCCCCTCTTCCCCTTGACTCAACATATTTCCAAAAATTGGTATCAAAGCTTAAGGGTTCTCTTTACAGANTTCCCCCCCCCCCCCTCTTCCCCTTGACTCAACATATTTCCAAAAATTGGTATCAAAGCTTAAGGGTTCTCTTTACAGAAGTTTAACAGCTTGAGAAAAGATCAGAGGCAATGGAAATATACAAACTAGAGAAAGCCATTGAAAATGAAAATATAGATCTACAAGTGGCCATGGATCAAATCAAGAAACTCAAGTAGCAGCTCTCTCTTTCCCTGAAAAGAAGAAAAGATTTAGTAGTACATATGAATGAAACAATTTACATAGAAGAAAGAATTGATGAATTATGCAAAGAAAGAAGTTTCGAAGAAGCAGATGTGACAATTGAAGACCTACTTGCAAAGAACCTCAATTTACATGAAGAAGTCATAAAATTGAGAAGAGAACAAGAAATTCATTCAGTCAAAATATGTGAAGTCATAGAACAAAAGAGTCAAGCAGAAAATGACAGAGAAATGGCACAAGAAGATAAAAGATTGCTGAGTACAAGATTAGAAGAAAAATAAAATGAAAGCCATCATTTGTCACTTCAACAAATGGATATGATAAATTAACTCATTAATGTAAATCAAGAAGTTATCAATCTGAGAACATAAAATGAAAAACTGCAGAATGATCTCAATACTGAAAAAAAAAAAAAAAAATGAGAGTATGATGAATTCAAAGGGAAGCATGGATCATTTGACAAAGAAAACTCAACTCAGACATCATGGACAGACTAGACTAAGTTATATTGAACAAGGTGAATCCTCATAGCAAGGAACTCAAAAGAAAAGAAAACCTACTTGTAATCATTGTGGCAAGTTAGGGAACACAGCAAACAAGTGTTGGAGCAATGGAAAATCAAAGTTTAATAGTAAATTTCATAGATGTAACAAACATGGACATGGGGAAAGTGAATGCACTAAGAAACCTAAGTTTGAAGGAAAATGTTTCAATTGTAACAAACAAGGTCACAAATCCTCTGAGTGCATAACTAAGAAATGAAACCCTACTGAACAACTATCTAAATCAATTTTTGGTTGGGATTACAACACATGGATCAGATGTTGTCATTGTGGTGAATATGGATATATTGGTGAAAATTGTGTAAAGACTCGCCTCAAAAAAAGGAATCCTACTAAGAGATTTTATGTATGTAAACAACTTGTTCATCTAAGAAAGAATTGCATGAACAGAGAAAAAGTGGATACTGGTTTTGAGAAAGGCAAAGCAAAATTTTATGAAATTGAAAGTCAGATGAATCAACATTGGGTAAGGAAATCTCCTGAGAGTTTAGATCAAAACAATGAAGGATCAAATGGCACCCAAAGAAGTGAATTGGGTGGATCTACAATCTCTGAATAAACATGTAAGGAGACTACTAGAACTATGCATACAAGCCATCCTACATCAGTTCCATACATGATAGTAAGTCCAAATTAGCATATTTATGCACTAGGACACATTATAGTTTTAACCGAGTCAAGATCTCAGTAACACCTGAGCTACAGAGGCTTAACTGAGTTAAGTCGGGTTGTATGGTTTTGAGGATACAGAAGTTAGTGTTTGTCAAGCTTCATTCTGAGCTATGCCAGCTACCATGTACAGAGCATTTAATGAAAACTCAACAGTAAAATCTCTTATAAAATATGATTTGAAAGTGTTATTATTTAAAAATCTTTCAGTTTGCAGAGTGATTTAGTGCCTTAAGCAATTCAGAGTGAATTTGTATTCAAAAGTTTTAAAGTTGCAAAGTTTTATCGAACCTCTGAGCATAATGGAATCTACATCCAGAAGAAAGGTTAAGAAAGGATCTGAGTTGTTGATCAGGAATGCAATCTATGAAATTTCTAAGTTTAAGCTTCATCCAACGGTTGTAGAGGAGATAGACCCGATGGGAGCTCATCCCCTAATTCCTCCAAGGGTATTATTGATTAATGATATCTGAGCCTTCTATCATTGCACAATTCCACATCTTGGAACATTGGAAATCAAGAATTCCTATGATAAACTTTGTGATGTTGTAAATCTGAAGCCAGAGCATAAACACCTAGAAGTCAAGGGTTTGACTCACATCATGCATATGCCATAGAATTTATAGGTTAAGTGGATCAGGTTCATTCTGAGCCATGTTCACAACATGCATCTATGGATGGAACAACCAGTGAAGATTACCAAGACAATGATACATCGCGTTATAGGGTATCCTATGATGAACAATTCCAAAGCTATCAAAACCCTACCTCAGGATGACCTAGGTGAGAAGACTCTTTCTGAGTGGGACAATAGAGGTATGAAACTAAATGGAGTAACTGACATGGAATTGAAGTTTGGTACTCATGTTATTGCTCAAAAAATCTACAGCTCTAGTAGACCCAACACTATACCATGTGAGGCTATGGACTTGGCATACAAGGTGGTCAAGAACAACCTCTCATTTGACCTTTCTGAGTTACAGCTCATCCAATTGAGCAAGAACATGAAAAGCATCCAGGCATCAAAGACCAATCCATGTAAGTTTGGTTCACTTCTGGTCTGCATGTTCTTTTACATTT
Organism: Thuja plicata; assembly: GCA_018584345.1. Lineage (NCBI taxonomy): Eukaryota > Viridiplantae > Streptophyta > Pinopsida > Cupressales > Cupressaceae > Thuja > Thuja plicata. The sequence goes on from MU225079.1 coordinate 2,928,615, forward strand.
AGAATTTTTCCCCTTCCAATGGCACAGTTGTTTGGAAGAAGGAAAAACGCATAATATATCAGATAAATGAGTTCATAGCTAAAGTAGGAGAAAATTTTGAGAGCATCATGGATGCATATTTTGAGGAATTCTGACAAAAGATGCAAAATAGGTATAGAATTCCTAAACAATTAGCTGAAGACCATAAGGATGATGTTTGTTTCCTAGTTGACTATGATAAAGTATATATTTAGGCAATCAGACCTAGGGTTGCATGGGTGAAACCTCTTGCATATGAGGTTAACATAGATGAGACCAAGAAAATCATTAAAGCTCTTGTGAATGAACCTATTGACCCCAAATCACCTTACTTTGGTACATATGAAGAAGCCAAGAGTAGAATTTCAATAGAGATTGAGATTCCTAAGATTCTAAAAAGAAGATTGAAGAGGTTAGAGCAGTTTGGAAAGAAGTATGTGTTGGAAATGAGATAAGTAACTGAGAGGGGAGGGGTGAATCAGTTACTTCAAAAAAAATATTTTTTCTCTTAGATGTCTTAAAAAATATAACATTGTTACTCAGTCAATTAGGATATTCTTTTGTAACTCAGGTGTCAAAGCAATCTTTATGATATCCAATCCAATTATAATTTAGTGATTAAGTGTAGAAACATAAAGCATGAAACAAATAACATACACATAGGTGACACCAAGATTTAATGTGGAAACCCAATATGGGAAAAACCACCAATGTAACTAGTTACTATTTTTTACTCTTCTGAAGTGAGCCCTGTTAGGAGCCAGCCCTGTTAAAGGTTACAAAAACACACCGTTAGGTGTGACCCTGTTAGAGGATTTAAATCACCCTGTGAGGAGTGGCCTTGTTAGAGGTCTTCAACACTTCAACCTAGAAATGCTACATTGTGAGAGGATTTACAAAAAGACTGTTAATTCTACTATGTTAAGAGATTTGAGATCATTGGTACAATTGTTAGAAAGTAACAATGAATTGACCTGTATGTGTAAGCAACTGTCTTTGCTGATTTTGATCTCTATTTTGATTATAACTAGATCCTTGCTAATCAAATATTCTATTGTAGCTCTGAGTGTTCTGTACTCAATCAGAATCCCATCTGAGTTTTCCTTCACTCTTCATATCACATAATTCCACACTTCTACTTGTCTTCAACTTTTCACACTTTCTCTTCTATTCAATAAAAAATTGGCCTTTCATATATATGATAATCCCTATCAAGTCAGCTTGAATACACTTCTAAATAAATAATAAATCAGAATTTAGTCGGCCTCATATGAACAATTAATTATATAATTTAAACCATTGTTAGTCGGCTAACACTGAATAATCAACTCGGTTAATACTAAGTTTCTTTAATGCCCGAAGATGACTGAAATGCCCAAGTGACTCAGTCAACACTGAACATCTTCAATACCTGACTGATCTTGATCAACACTAAAAAACTCTTTCCATTCACCAATTGTTCTCAATCTGGATGTAGACATTTGTGTAATATCACTACATAAGTGTATATACATGTGTAAAATCAATGAAAATACACAATTAAATAATTATCTTCAACAGTATGGAAAGACTTCACCTTCTATCTTAGTAAGCAAAGAAGATGAAATCAAGATAGAAGATGATGTATCTGAAAAGGAAGAGGAAGAGGTAGAAGCAGAGCCTCCTAAGAATAAAAAGAGGCTAGTTCTCAAGAAAACACCTAAGGCCCCTACCCCTGTCCTCACTACCAGCAAACCAAGAATATCAAGAAGGAAACTCATATTACCAAAGGAATATGAAGAAGATGAAATCACATTCAATAATTCCACACCTACCTTTGAGAAGAAAATTGAAGCTTTAAGAGAAGGTAGTGGTATGAGTTATCTGAAATCTCTAAATTATGCTTCCAGAACGAAGGATGAATAGAAGCAAATTGAGGAAGCAGTTGTAGAGAATATGAATAGATGGAAGTATGATCCATCTGAATTGAAGAGTCACATGCTTAAATATATATTCAAGGAAATATCTATTCCTTGGAGCAATGCAGTTCGAACAGAAAAATATATTAGAGAACATACATTGAGGAAATTCATGCCTACTTTGACAAACAAAGAGGTAAAAGAGGCCATGACCAAGTATGAAAGAAATCACACTCCAAGGTTCAGGAACTTTCAGGTATTGAATAAGAAGATAGAGGATTTAGTGCAGGAAGCTACAAACATATGGAAGACAGTCTCAAAAATAAAATAAGAAGACAAGACAAAAGTGCCAAGTTCATAACACAAGGACAAGACTGATGATGCAGATTTACCTGAGGTAGAATCCATTAAAGCATCCAATGAAGAGAAGATAGCAGTAGAGGTAATGACATCTCTACCACAATCACCTATACATATCACCCTATCTTTGAGAAAAGACAAGTCTACTAAATTTGCATCTAGACTAGTAGAGATCAGGCACCAGGCTCCACCTACTACTGAGCCAAGCCTGACCGAGTCACAGAAGGTAAATGTGAATATTCCTTCAGTGAGCATAGATTCTACTTTTGATTCAAACCCTACAGTTGGTGCACCAAATATCAATGAAATATTCCAACTAAATACTGAGGAGAAGACTGAGGAAGGAAAGGATATGGATGATAGTGGAAAAGGTAAGGAAATTGTTCCTTCACCCAATCCTAAGGATAGTAGAAAAGGAAAATAACTAAACACCAATGATATTAATCTTGAGAAAGACATTATTATTCCAAATTGGGATCTATCCAATCTAACAGTAGAGAAAATGGACACACTAGGGGAGCTATGGAAGAAAAGAGCTACACAACAGAAGCTCCAAGTAGAAAAGAAGAGGAATAGAATGCTGGAAGACATAAAAGGTATATTCCTAGATGCACTAGAAATAGAAGTAAATGAGAGTGATTCCATTATGGACCAACTTGTAGACATAGTCCACAAGTTCAATAAAGATTTAAATGGTCAAGAAAAACTAATTCAGAAGGCAAAAGGAAAGTTTGAGAATAAAGTTCTAGAGAATGTCGCAAGCAAGATTGCAATTGATCAAGTCAAGAAAAATTATCTCATTATCTCTCTAGAAACTACAGTAAATAATGTTGCTTCATTATTTGTAAAGTTAAGTGATACTTCAAATTTCACAATGGAAATCAAGACAAAGCTGACAAAGGTAGATATAGATCTAAAGGAAAGTGGAAATTAGTTGGCACTTAACCCAAGTTCAAGTTCAATACATTTTGTGAAAATTAAGTATCTAATAGACATGCAAGCTGAATTACTAAGGGAAGAAGTAAGGACAAGAGAATACCTCACAGCTATGCAGAGCCAACTCCTTCTACACTTGGATGTAATGCAGAAGCATATAGCTCATGCAAAGACTCTTATTCATGACAATATTTTTTTAGTTGCAGAGCTTATGATGGAGCTATCAACAGACATACAAATAGAGTTACACATCCTGAAGGTGTTGCGGGATAATTGGGACAATACTTTGTCTCAGATTTTAAAGGTACATAGTGATTTCCTATCCTATTTTGGTATTACCATATAGATATATTTTGGTATTTGTGTCAAAAAAAAGGCATAAATGCATATCAGATATAGGAAAGACATGTACAAAAGAGCATTAGAGCATAGATATATATAAGTATTACAAAAAAAATTTTGAAAAATCAAAAAAAGAGAATCAGTTGTAACCGAGTCACAGAGATATTGTCAAAACCCAAGCAAGTACCCAAGCATATGGTAAGGGGGGTTTTGACTCAGAAGGTTGAGAAATTTTTGAACATGATAAGTGTTTTTGGTCACTAATGCCAAAGGGGGAGATTGATGACCTTATGGAAAGACATAATGTCAATTAGTCCCAAAACACTTAGTCATCACAGTGTTGACTGAGCCAGCAGTGCAACCCGAGCAGTGGCATTATTGACCAAGCAAATAGTGGTAATCAGTATTACCCAAGTGATCAGAGTAGCCCAAGTACACAAAGTAGCTTGAGTGCCAGAGATTAGTATGTTTCCTAAGTGACAGCATAATGACTGAGTGCTAGTGTATTTCCCGAGTGGATCACTAGACCCGAGTGACAGTTTTGGGCCGGCTTAGCTTATATTGTTAGATATTAATTTATCTTATGGAATCTGACTTACAGTTGCATTTGGTTTGGATAAGGTATAAATATAAAATATTTTTTTTATCCAAAGTGTGTGTGAATATATGAATAGAAGCATGTATGTGCATATGAAGTGGCAGATTGTTTAAAAGGCTACATAAGTATAAGGAACAACAGAGACTCGTCGATCAGAGTTAGGTGACTAGTTTATATCATTAGATCTTATTCATCAATTTAGAATTGCATTGAAGATCAACTACTAGTTCATCCTAATAGGTGCATTAGTAAAATCCTCTAACCGGGTGGACCTAACAGTCCTTTATAAATCTCCTAACAGAGTTGCATTACTTGATTGTATTGTACTAAATCCTTTCACAAGGTGGACCTAACAGTCCTTATTTCTCCTAACAGGGCAGGCCATCAGAATTTGTCAACTATAAGCTTTAACAGGCTAAATTTATACTGTAGTAATAAATCTTTTGGGTACCATCCCCACTCCAGTTTTAGTTTCTATTTGGAAGGTTTCTGGGTAACCAAATATTGTGGATGTTTTATTTCTTTTCATTTCATGCATGCAATCAATTTAGATAATCTAGCATTGGATTAAAATGATTAATTTTTATTGGTTCCTGATTCTCCCCCCCCCCCCTCTTAGTCACCTTGACTCGACATATTTCCAATAGTATCTATCATCATAATAGCTCTTTGTTCTCATTGGTCCACATAAGTCACTATGGACTAGCTCTAGAATATCATTAGATGTGTAGGTTTTGCTCTTGAAACTAGACTTTGTCATTTTACCTTTTTTATAATTCTTACACATGACATGATCAGGTTTTGACATGCTTGGTAAGCCTCTTACTTTTATTTTCTTTCTTATCCTAACCATGTTGTCCAAATTCAAATGACATAACCTTTTATGCCACAACCAAATGTCCTCATTTCTAGCCAATAAACAAGTGGTCTCAATTTTATCAAGATAGAATAAGTTACCTTTTATTTATTCACCAGTACCAATCAACCTTCTTTTTTCATTATAGATCTTTGCCTTTTTGTCCTCAAATGCAACTCGGTGACCTGTGTTATTCAGCTATGAAACACTCAATAGATTATAGTTAAGTCCTTTCACCCAATATGCATTTCACATCTAATCAGATTATTCAATATGATGGTTCCTTTACCTTCAACTGGACAAGGTGAGTCATCACCCATCCTAACTGATCCACCATTATAATATTCAAAATTTTCAAAATTTTCCTTATCTCCAGTCATGTGGTGAGTATAGCCACTATCAATAATCTAAACATCATTTTTACTAACCTTAGATATGAGTGCAGTCTCAACATACCTTTCTTCTTTGTCAGGACCATGCTTCATAGAAATAAATACTACCTCAATTGTTGGAAATATTCAGGATTAACAGAGTTACTGAGAGGGGAGGGGTGAATCAGTAACACTTAAAACTTTAAAACATTTCTGCACTTTTATATTCTTTAGCCATTCATTCATCTAATCTACTGC
>MU225079.1:2964932-2999846 GCA_018584345.1 Thuja plicata
ATCTCAAAGATCTCAAAGCCAACACATTGTAGATGTGTTATCATTTTGTTCTTCCAATCCAGATAGTTCTCTCCATCAAACTTAGGACTCTCTTTTCTGAAGTATGCCATCTGATCTACCTTAAGCTATTTAGGCTTTCTCTCCAAGGCACTTTGCTCTAATACCAATTGTTAGAATACTTCAGGGATAACTGAGAGGGGGGGGTGATTCAGTTATCAACAAATTAAATCTTTTGTACTTATTAATCCAGATTGATATAAATCAAATGCACATTCAAATAACACATTACACAACACATCAATTTGGTTACGGGGAAACCAAATGGTAAAAACCCCAGTTGGAATTAGTACCCACAAAGAACTATACTGTTTATAGTGATCCATATTAAAAGATCTTCCAACCCTGTTAGGAGTTGTTCATTACAATGCAGTAGTATAGTGACCTAGTTAAGGGTCAAACCCTGTTAGGAGTCTTTTATAATAACCCTATTAGGGGTGGTGGACTCATTGTCCAAGGACTCACTATCCAAGTGGTGAAGGCTACAACCTTCTAGTTATTTGATACACATTATATCAATAAGGTGAACTGCTGTTTGTGACACTGCTTGTCTGATCAGTTCCTTTTGTGCGCTGATGCTTTAACCTCTTGTAAAGAACTATAACAATCTTCTCTATGTTTTGAAAGCTTCTACTTCAATATCTATATTATCAACATATGATAAATATAGCTCTGCTGCTTTAACACTTTGCTCTGCTTTTCTTATCTCTAGCTTTTGCAACTCTTCTTATCACAAATGACCTTCTATAAGTACATACTCCAAGTATGAGATCATGGGACCTGTTAGACAACTCTTCTTAACATCCTTGTTGGCTCTACTAAGCGCACAAGCATAATTAAAACCATGCAAGTATAAACTGAATAGACGCGTCGCTTCACTAAGTCGGCTTCACCAAATTAATCATAACTTTGCAATCTTCTTGAAATACATTTGGCACCTTTAGATTAATATCAAAAACTCATAACTCATCATACATATACACACGCATATCCTGAAGATAGGCACAACTCAATAAACATGTTACATACATCGGCCTTAAACCATTATTCCTCCAGAACTGTAACCATCAATAACATAATTACATATCTTTACTAAAACATCATATCTGGGTCTATGTGTATGAACATAGCATAATAAACATGTCAACAACATGTATCTACCCATGCAAGTCTTCATGTCATCATATGGATAATTACATACAGAAGTGTTGATGTGTATTATATGTTGTCATTAATGACAAACATACAATCAATCAACTGTTCAGAATCAAATCTCCAACAAATGCTACTTTTGTGATCAAACTTGTTGATACTCCTTGGGATTTATCTCAATTGTAGAGACTTTTAAGTCCTACTTGAGTTAAGAGGCTTATATTCTTCAATGGTTAAACTGAAACACTAATGATCTGTTCATACATACAACTCAATTGTATATTTTTAGATCTATTGTAGGTCCATTACTTCACTGATCAATATAATCAAATATATACCTTCGCTCTACACTTGTTCTTCTCTATGATGCTTATCTCATTGTTTGTCAGTGTCTGTAGAATCTAGCTCTTCCTTTAGCTTGTTGATCAGGACTGAAATGAATACTTTCTTCTTCTTCAAATTTACTTTAGCATCTTTCCTCTTTCTTGTTCACCCCACACACACAATTCATAATGAATTGGGTTTGTCTCTTATAGACATGATTTCCTCTTTTCTTTTCTTTCTTGATCTTGGTGTGTTCAACAATCTTTGCCAATAGATTTAAAGAAAATCTCTAGTTTGATCTCATAGAGATTTCTTGCCAACTAGAAAAAGAAGCTTTAAAACAATTACTTATCTATGGCTTTATCTAGATGCTTAAGGATGCTTAAAACAATGATAAGGATCAGTTAACTCTATCTTTAGCTCTTAACAGCTAGGCATTTTTTCATTTTCTGAACTCTTTGTTCTGTCGATCAGCACTTTAGTTAGTCATTAGTGATAACTAGTTGTTCTATTTGTGTGACTTCAGTTGTCTTTGGGATCTCCATCCATTGGGCAACACTATATTTTTTTCTATTGGGTTACTCTATGCTTTTCTCATCGGGAAATACTATAACTCTTCTCATCGGTAATGTTGTGCATTTGTTCATCAGTTATCACTGTGACTTTGTTCTTTTACTCTGTCCGTCGGGTGCACTCCATTGGTGTATACAGTCTCTTTGGTGAATACTTGACTTATATGCATTACTAATAGCATAGCCTTGATTCGTGAGTTCTTTGAACTCTTTGGCATTATTTCCATGACCATATAGATTACATTAAGTTGACATCAATGAAAATACAATACATTAACTAATTTAATGCCTTGCATGATCATCAATTTAACATCTTCAAACATTCAATTGGTTACATGTCATCAATCTCTCCCTTTGGCATTGATGGAAACATACTAAATTATCATACTATACTATTGCTAATATAATATGAAATATACAGTTTAATCAAGCTTTTCTAATGTAACTGTTACAAATGTCTAGCTATTGATAAGCTCAATTAGCTTTTATTTGATTCTTGCAGCTTTCCTTATTTCTTCAATCCCTTCACTAGATAGATGTAGAATATTTATTTCTCTGATGTGATGTGTTCTCCTTCTGTGTCAAACTCTCTCCCTTTGACTGTTCTTGTCTTTTGATGTTTTCTCTCCCTTTCTATTTTCTCTCCCTTTCTGATTACTTCTCTCCCTTAGGTGATAATGGATAAACTCTCTCTCTCTCTCTCTCTCTCTCTCTCTCTATCAGTATGATAATGATATATTTCTCTCCCTTTGACATTAATGCCAAACATATTATCTTTTCAAACAAGCTTTTGACAAGTATGTCAAGTGAATCATTTCCATCCATAATATATTCCTTGAATTTCCCAATCCATCAGTAATAACTCTATTGCTCGAAGTAGAAAATACTTTTATATGTATAGATTTATCTTTGAAGTTCATCTTTCTTCTTGCATCAACATGAGTGATATTCTGATAATATGTAGGCTGATGCAGCCTTCTAGTCAGCTTACTAACCAGTAGACAAGGGTCTGACCCCTAGTCTCTTTCTCAAGTATTCAAATGCATCCTTGGGTAGTGGCTTGGTGAATATATCAGCCAATTGTTCCTTTGATTGCACATACTCAAGTATCACTTCCTTATCCTGAACTTGTTCTCTTAAATAATGATACTTGATGGAAATATGCTTTTTTTTAGCATGCATGAATGGATTCTCGGAAATGTTTATTGTACTTGTATTATCACAGTAGATGATTACTGGTTCTAGAATTTGCATATGCATACCTTCTAGTAATTGTTTAATCCATGCAATATTTGAGAAATTTGTAGCAACAACAACATACTCTGCCTCTGTAGTAGATTTTGAGATGCATCCTTGTTTCTTGTTGATCCATGTGACAAGTATGTCACCCATGAAGAATGCTCCTCCAGTTGTGTTCTTCTGGTCATCAATATTTCCAGGCCAATCAACGTCAGTAAAAACCTTATGTTCAAATTTTCCTTCTCTTTTATACCATAATCCATATTCCTTGGTATTTTGTAGATATCTTAGAATTCTTTTCACAGCAGTCATATGTGATTCCCTGGGGTTAGCAGAAAATCTAGCAACAATTCCTACTGCATGTGCAATATCTTGTCTAGTGTGTACAACATACATGAGTTTTCCAATTATTGATCTGTACAAAGTTTGATTTACCTCTGATAACTTGTCCTCCTTTGTCAGTTTTCATCTAGTTTCCATTGATGTTCCTACTGGTTTTGATTCTTCCATCTTGAATATTTTTAGTACTTCTTTGATGTACTTGGATTGTGTAATGAAAATACCTTTATCTTGTTACATGATCTGCAAACTAAGAAAGAACTTGATCTCTCCAAACATAGACATCTCAAAATCATTTATCATCTCATTAGAAAATGATTTGCATAGCATATCATTGCCTCCAAATATGATGTCATCAACAAATATCTCAGCAATCAAAATGTTAGCATCAGTATCTTCCTTTAGATAAAGATTACTATTTTTACTAGTCCTTACAAATCCAATACTTATAAGATAGGAATTAAGTCTTTCATACCAGGCTCGGGGTGCTTGTTTCAATCCATACAAGGCTTTGTGAATTCTACATACCATGTTTCTCTTGTCTGGATCAACAAACCCTTTTGGTTGCTGAATGTATACCTCTTCCTCAAGGATTCCATTTAGGAATGAAGACTTGACATCCATTTGGTATACCTTGAAGCCTTTATATGTAGCATAAGAAAGTAATATCCTTACTCCTTCTAGCCTAGTAATGGGTGCAAAGGTCTCTCCATAGTAAATTCCTTCTTCTTGTGCATACCCCTTGCATACTAGTCTTGCTTTATTTCTGGTGACTTCTCCATTATCATTCATCTTATTCCTGAATATCCATTTTTTACTGATGAGATTCTTGTCATCTGGCCTTGGTACAAGTGTTCATGTCTTGTTTTTCTCTATCTCTTCAATCTCCTCATTCATAGCATTAATCCATTCATCATTATCTAGTGTAGCATTGACAAATTTTGGCTCATAATCACAAATAAAACATCTTGTATTTAGAGACTTCTATTTCTCATGACAGCTTTCTTGTCTCCAATGATCTAGTCTTGTGGATGATTCCTTCTGACATATCTTGCAAGTACAACTTCAATCCTCTGTCTATCATCATGATCATCATTTTGTCCTTCATTCTGTTCTCCATCATTTTGTTCATTTTCTTGAGCAATATCTTGATCATCAGTATTTGCAGCCTGATGGTCAGGTGCAATGATTTTTTGCTCGGGAATTCTACATTGTTGGTTGGGTAGAGTGTCAGGTTCCTCATTGTAAGTAAACCTATTGTATTCCTCTAGTTCTTTAGTGCTTTCCTTTTCATTCTTCTCTACAAATTCATCTATCTTTACATTTGCACTTTCAACAATTTTTTTAGAGGCTTTATTGAGACATTTATAAGCCTTTCTTTTGGTGGAATACCCTAGGAATATTCCTTCATCACTCTTGCAATCAATTTTTCCATTTCTATCATCTTTTAAGATATAACATTGACTACCAAAGATTTTTAAGTAACTTACATTGGGTGTGTAACCATACCAAAGCTCATAGGGCATCTTCTTGGTGTCCTTCTTCAATTGTACTATGTTTAATGTGTAAACAGTAGTACTGACAGCTTCCCTCCACAAGATTTGGGTTATACCTTTCTCTATCATCAGTTTCCTTGCACAATCAACTATGGATGTGTTCCTTCTTTCAGAAATTCCATTTTGATGTGGTGTTCTTGGTGCAGAGACCTATCTTTTTATTCCATTCTCATTGAAAAATTTAGTGAATTCATCTGAAATAAATTCCCCTCCTCTATCTGATCTTAAGCATTTTAGCTTCTTACCACTTTGCTTCTCAACCATTTCTTTGTACCATTTAAATATCTTGAATGCTTCTGATTTATCTTTTAGAAACATGACTGTCATCATTCTAGAGTAATCATCAATAAAGAGAATAAAATATCTATCTCCATAATAACTCTTTGTTCTCATTGGTCCACATAAATTAGTATGTACTAAATCTAGAATTGCATCAGGTTTATGGGTTTTGCTTTTAAAACTAGACTTTGTCATTTTACCTTTTTGACAATTCTTACACATGATATTGTCGGGCTTGGTCATCGTCGATAAGCCTCTGACATTTATCTTTTTTCTAATTTTTATCATGTTGTCAAAATTCACATGACACAATATTTTGTGCCACAACCATATGTCTTCGTTTGTAGCACTCAAACAAGTGGTGTTAGTATCATTCAAATAGAATAAGTTACCTTTTGTCTGCTCACCGGTACCAATCAGATTTCTTGACTTATTGAAGATCTTTACCTTCTTATTTTCAAATACTACTTTGTGACCTAAATTGTTCAACTGAGAAACACTCAATAGATTATAATTTAATCCATTTACCCAATAAGAATTTTCACATTTTATCTAGTTATTCAACATTATTGTTCCTCTACCTTCAACTGGACAAGGTGTGTCATTACCCATTCTTACTGAACCACCTTTATAGTATTCAAAACTCTCAAAATTTTGCTTATTTCTGGTCATATGGTGAGTGTAGCCACTATCTATGATCCAAATATCATTTTTACTAACTTTAGATATGAGATTTGTTTCTACATACCTTTCTTCATCATCATCTGAATCATCTTTCACTGCTAAAAACACCATTTCAATATCTTCATCAGATTCGGTGTCAATGTCATCATCTTTGCATTTTTCTAGGTAATTGGCCTTCTTTCCTTTGTCCTTATAGTCTCAAGTATCTCTTCTTTCTGATTTTCCATAGCTTCTGTAATCACCTCTATCAGACTTCTTTTCAAATGATTTGTCATTACTTCTGTCATCTTTTCTTGTGTTAGTACATCTTGCAGAAAAGTGTGCAATCTCTTTGCAATTAAAACAAAGAAGTGGTAATTTACTTTTGTATTTACCTTTTCCTCTCTAGATTATTCTAGCCATAAGTGCTTCAATTTCATCAAGATCATCTTCTTCACTTTCACTATCACTATCTTTTCTCATAGTGTTTTTATTATTTGATTTACTTATTCTCATAGAAGTTTTGAATGCAGACTCTATATTTGGTAAGACACTATTATCAAAGTTATTCATCTCAAATGAGATTCGTCTTCCAATCAAACTATCTAGAGTAACATTTATATTTTCTATTGCTCTCATTTCTTGAATGGAAGATACTCTAATAGCGTAATTAGGTAGTAAGGTTCTTAGAGTTTTACTTACCATTGTATCTTCTTCTAGTACACGTCCAACTCCTCAGATAGCATTGACTACCTCTTTGATGCTTGTGTTGTACTAAGTGATGTTTTCACCTTCTTTCATTTTGAGATCATCAAACTTTCCTCTAAGGGTTTTTGCCTTGGCTCTCAAAACATTCTTGTCACCACCATGTACAAGCTTCAATTTGTCCCACATCTTCTTTGCAATTTTGTAGGTTTTGACATCTTCAAATTTAGCATTCGAGAGTGAGGAAGAAAGTTCTATCATCATGTCATTGTGCTCATGCTTCTCTCTCATTTGTTCAACTATTGGTGCTCCTGTGGGAAACATATATTCATTATCTAAGTATTGAGTAACATCATTACCAATACCTGATAAGTGGAGTCTTGTTCTGCTCTACCATGAAGAAAAATTATCTTTGTTCAACTTGGGCACATCTCTTCTGTTCATCTTGTGATCTTTAGCTTAGGTCTTGAAACCTTCTTTCTAAGCACACAAGATCTGATACCAATTGTTAGTAATAACTGAGAGGGGGGTGAATTAGTGGCCTCAAATATTAATCCTTAAATCAACCCTTTGAACTTATAACCACAAATTATATCTCAAGTTATCTTATGTCCTACAAGATGAATACCTTGAATTACTTATATCAATTTACTACTTGATGGATTTCTTTATAAACCTTCCTTCTGTATGATTACTGATAAGCAGTCATCTATTTACCAAAACACAGTAAATATGTTGAGCATACAGATAAATCTAGAATCAACTATGTAAGATACAAAACAATAAAGAAATGAATCATACACACATAACACATGGATTTTTAACATGGAAACCCTATTAAGGGAAAAACCACTAGGACCAGTACCCCAAATTTTCACTCTTCTAAAGTGAGCCCTGTTAAGAGCCAACCCTGTTAAAGGTTACAAACACACTGTTAGGTGTTACCTTGTTAGATGATTTAGAAATAGTTTGTCAACTAGTATCTAGAATCTAATGCTACCATCCTTGATCAAACACTCACTTGGCCTATCAATAGGTATCGGGCATATCCAATGCTACTTTTGTGATCAAACTTTTTGATACTCCTTGGGATGTATCTCAATTGTAGAGACTTTTAAGTCTTTCTCGGTTAAGAAGCTTATATGCTTCAATGGTTAAACTGAAACACTAATGATATGTTCATACATACAACTCAATTGCAGATTTTCAGATCTATTTTAGGTCCATTACTTCACAGATCAATATAATCAAATATATACCTTTTCTTCACACTTGTTCTTCTCTGTGATGCTTGTCTCACTGTTTGTCGGTGTTTGCAGAATCTAGCTCTTCCTTTAGCTTGTTGATCAAGACTTAAATGAAAACTTTCTTCTTCTTTAGATTTCCTTTATCATCTTTCCTCTTTCTTATTCACCCCACACACACAATTCATAATGAATTGGGTTTGTCTCTTATAGACATGATTTCCTCTTTTCTTGGCTTTCTTGATCTTGGCATGTTCAACAATCTTTGCCAATAGATTTAAAGAAAATCTCCAGTATGATCTCGTAGAGATCTTCTTGTCAACTAGAAAAAGAAGCTTTAAAACAATTACTTATCTCCGGCTTTATCTGGATGATTAAAACAATGATAAGGATCAGTTAACTTTATCTTTAACTCTTGACAGCTAATCATTTTATCATTTTCTAAACTCTTTGTTCTGTCAATCAACACTTCAGTTAGTCATCAGTGATAACTGACTATTCCCTCATTGTGACTTCAGTTGTCTTTTAGATTTTCTTCCATCAGGAAACATTGTATTTCATTCTGTCGGGTTACTCTGTGCTTTTCTTATCAGGAAAAACTATAACTCTGCTTGTCGCTAATGTTGTGCATTTGTTCGTCAGGTATCACTGTGACTTTTTTCTTTTACTTTGTCTGTCGGGTGCACTCCGTCAGTGTATACAGTCTCTTTGGTGAATACTTGACTTATATGCATTCCTAATAGCATAGCCTTGATTCATGAGTTCTTTGAAGTCTTTGGCAGTATTTCCATGACCATACAGATTACATTAAGTTGACATCAATGAAAATACAATACATTAACTGATTTAATGCCTTGCATGATCATCAACTTAACATCTTCAAACATTCAATTAGTTACATGTCATTGATTCTATAGCTATACTGAGAGATTTTTTCTCCTTCTTTCATTCTTAGGTCATCAAATTTTCCTCTTAGGCTTTCTGCCTTAGCTCTTAGCACATTTGCATCTCCTGCATGTACTAGCTTAAATTCATCCCACATTTTCTTTGTAGTGGTGCATGTTTTGACATCTTCAAATTTAGCATCGGAGAGTGAGGAAGAAATTTCTATCATCATAGAATTGTGTTCATTTTTTCTCTCAATTGATCAAGTGTGTGAGGTCCAATAGGCAACACATATTCAGTATCCAAGTATTGAGTAACATCATTTCCAATACCTGATAGGTGGAGTCTTATCCTACTTTTCCATGATGCAAAGTTATCTTTTTTCAACTTAGGCACATCCCTTTTTCTTATTTTGTGATATTTATCTTAGGTCTTGAAACCTTCCTTCTAAGCACACAAATCTCTGATAGCAATTGTTAGAATAATTGAGAGGGGGGTGAATCAGTAGCCTCAAAAATTAATTCAATAAATCAACCCAAAACTTTATACCACAAATATAAACCTCTATTTATCTTCAGTCTTACAAGATGAATGCCTTTAAATAATCTTATCAAATAACTAGTGTTCAAAATATACTATTTATCCATTTTCATAAGCTTTACTGAATAGCAGTCTAGCCTTTACTGAAATACAGTGAATAAATTAGTGTCTACCAATCAATCCTATTTTAGTAATTTGTAAAGAAAAACATCAAAGAAATGAACCATATACACATATGACACATGGATTTTTAACATGGAAACCCTGTTAGGGGAAAAACCACTTGGGACCGTAACCCAAAATTTTCACTCTTCAAAATTGAGCTCGGTGAAGAGCCAACCCTATTAAAGGTTACAAATACACTGTTAAGTGCGACCTTGTTACAGGATTTCAATATAATAGTTTTTCACTTGATATCTGGCATTTCACTATGCTATCTTCATGAGAAAAAATTTTCTACTCCTTGGGATGTATCTCAATATATAAAGGATTGTTAAATCCCACTATGTTAAGAGATTTTCTTAATCAATGGTTAAACTGAAACATTATATGATTTGTTCATAAATACAACTTAATCTTGCAGATGTTTAGATCTATTGTAAGCTCATAATACCTTTCTGATCAATTTTTCTTTTATGTTCATTTTCTCCACTTATTTCTTCTCAGTGAATGTTGTTTCTTCTCTATTTCTCAGTGTCCACGGAAATCTTTATCTCTATTCTTCAGCTTGTTTGATCAATTTTGTATGAATACTTCTTATCTTCACTAGTATTCTCTTCAGCATCCTCTTTTCTTAATGAATTAGCTTGTCTCTCTTATACTGAAGAAAAATAGCATATCTAAGTGATGAAGCAAGAAAATATCAAAAGAAGAGAATTGAGTTTCTTAGGAGGAACAACAAAATTATTAAAGAGAAGAGAATTTGAAAAAGAGAACAAGTGTTCATGAAAGAAATAGCAGTTCAAAGAGGTAGAGTTTTGAGTGGAACTTGCAAACCCTAGTGCTCATATTCTTTCTTTTTTATTACAATTTATCGATGGAGTTCATGTTATTTTCACTATCTTTCATAATATTTTCATATTCTTCACAAGATCAATACATTGTTGTGAAAGAATAGATCAAGAAAAAATACAAAAAGTCATTTATTGATTTTTTTTTGTGAAATGTTTTGATTATTCTTCAATAGATTCATTCATTTTCATCGCCATGTACCCAGTATCTTCAAAATTATTCATTATCTTTCACAATAATATTCATTATTTTCTTCTTGAAAGGTTCATTCACCATTCCACAAGTTTTTTTCATTGTCTCACAAGGAATTGATTGTTCTTTTATGGATACATTTACACTAGTTTATTTGAAGGGTTTAACTCTTCTAATTCAAGGGATCCTTTCACCATTTGAAAGGTATTAGTGACTATTTTTTGGAAGAGGAAATTAAATATTCAGTATGATGAGGATCTTTTACTATGTTATTCAAGACTTCATTGTCTTCGATAAAGAATTCACTATTTTAATAACATACTCACTATTTTGTTAAGGATATATTTATTGTCATTAGTTGTGATATTTTCATAGTCTTCACAAGATCAATATGTTATAGAAAGAAGAGATCAAGAAAAATATTTACACTACTTTATTTGAAAGGTTTCACTCTTCTATTTCAAGGGATCCTTTCACTACTTGAAAGATATTATTGGCTATTTTTTGAAAGAGGAAATTAAATATTCACTATGATGAGGAGATTTTCTATGTTATGCAAGACTTCACTGTCTTAGAGAAAACATTCACTATTTTAATAATATACTCACTATTTTGTTAAGGATATATCTGTTTTCATGAATTATGATATTTTCATAGTCTTCACAAGTTCAATACATTTTTGTAGAAAGAAAAGATAAAGAAAAAATCATAAAGCTTATTTTATTGGCTATTGTTTTGTGAAATGTTTTGATTATTCTTCAATAGATTCATTCATTGTCATCATTATGTACCCATTGTCTTAAAAATTATTCATTATATTTCACAAGAATATTCATTTTTTTATTCTTGAAAGGTTCATTCCCCAATCCACAGGTTTGTTTCATTGTCTCACAAGGAATTGATTGTACTTTGATGGATATACTTACATTGCTTTATTTTAAGGGTTTCACTCTTCTATTTCAAGGGATCCTTTCACTATTTGCAAGATATTTGACTATTTTTTGGAAGAGGAAATTAAATATTCACTATGATGAGGAGATTTTGTTAGAATAACTAAGAGGGGGGGTGAATCAATTGGCTCCCAATTATCCTACAGTGTCAAATTCTCCCATATGTATATAACAACAATTTCAAACATATAAATCAACTCGGTGAAATATATACTGTAATCTCAAACTTTAGTCATATATCAAGTAGCAGTAAATCAATACTGTGATTATCGATCAATGCAGATAAAGTAATTTGTAAAGAAAATTAACAATCCACATTCCGTGAAAAGGTTCTTTCTTCTTTTGGTTTTGATAATGGTGTTATTAAAATTATTATGCAATTAGTTTCAACAGTTTCCTCCTTGGTCATTGTTATTGGGGAGTCTTCCAATTTTTTAGACCTTCTAGAGGCCTGAGACAAGGAGATCCCATTTCTCCTATTTTGTTTTCTATTCTTTCAGAATGCTTAGGAAGGTACATAAATAAAATGGTGGAAAAGGGTAAATTAATTGGCATTCAGTCATCTTCAGAAAGAACCACCTGCTCCCATGAGCATTTTGTGGATGATACTCTCATAATGGGGAAGGCCACTATTAAAGAAGCCAAAAAATTGAAGAAACCCCTTTCTGTTTATAGTGTAGCAACTGGTCAACTTGTCAGTTGGTCTAAGAGCTCAATCTTTTTAATAAATACTTCGGTGGAAAGACAGAAAAATATTTCTACTATCTTAGGTTGCACTATTGAGAAACTTCCCTCTTCTTATTTGGGCTTACCTCTTTGTTCCAAACCCCCAGAAATTTTTTGGCATGCTATTATAGATAGATTTAACAACAAGCTTTTTGGCTAGAAAGGGGCCCTTCTGAGAAATTTTGGGAAACTTCAACTACTAAAATGTACTCTTCAAAATCTTCCTGTTTATGCTATGAGCCTCTTTAAAACTCCTCACAAAATTTCTTCTAAAATTGAGAAAATCTAGAAAAGATTTTTTTGGTCGGGGGTTGAAGAGAAGAAAAGGCTTAGTCTTGTGGTGTGGGATAAATTCTCCAAGCCCAAAAATCTGGGAGGTCTTGGTCTGAGAATAATAAAAAGTGTCAATAAATCCCTTTTGGCTAAACAACTCTGGAGAATATATGGAGATCAGAAAGAATGGAATAGTATTATCAGAAATAAATACCTATTCAATTATAATTCCTTAGAGGATTATATTACTGAAGATATCAGTATTAATGGATCTCACATTTGGAATATTATAAGCTCGACTAAAGATCTGATTATCAAAGGGAAGAGATGGAAGCTGGGGGATGGTAAGAGAATTGAGTTCTATGATTATGATTGGATCCATAAAGTGCCTCTTTCTAATAATCAAGAGTGGAAACAGGCCATTGAGAGATGCAAAGATACTATAGGTACTAAATTTAATGATTACTGGTAGGAAAAAAATTGGAGGAATCTTGGAGAAATTGATAGAAGAATCATTTCTCTCCAGCATGAGTTGCAGACTTGGTATATAAAAGATAACATCCAGGACTCTTGTTTGGGACTCCAGACCTGATGGCAAGTGCACGGTGGCCTCTTCTATCAATCTTTTCACTGAAAGAGAGGAGAGACCACTTTTCTCCTATGTGTGGTACAAAAATATCACTCCTAAAATTAATTTCTTTTATTGGCTTTTAATTCAAAATAAATCGCTAACCCTTGAAAACTTGCTAAAAGGGGTTTCTATATTGTGAATAGGTGTTCTTTGCTTGAATCAAGTTGAATCTTGTGATCATCTTATGCTCCACTATCCCTTTACCCATAAGGTTTGGGAAATTATCTTTAGTAAGTGGAATTTGTGCTGGTTCTTCCCTCTTCTTTGGTAGGATTTTGTTACTCAATGGAGCTATCCCCCTCAAAATATCTTTGCTAAAGATTTTTGGTCCTTAATTCCCCCACACTTATGTTGGAAAATCTAGAAAGAAAAAAATAATAGAATCTTCAGATAGAAACATTCCTTCCCTGAAGCTGTTGGAAATCAAATATGTTGAGCGCTAGAAGAAAATTTTCTTTCCTCAAATTCTAATCAAAAGAAGGTGTGATGAATAGTGATAGGAAAGTCAGAATTCCTGAACCTAAGTCCAAATATCAGAGAGCTATGGCTACCTAGATTTCTCCTCTGGAGGACTGGGTCAAAGTTAATTTTAATGGGGTGGTGAAAGGAAACCCAGGTATGGCTGGAGGTGGAGGCATTATAAGATACCAGAATGGTATCTGTGTTGGTTTTTTTTTTACCCCTCTGGGAGTTCAATCGAATCATAGAGCTGAAGAAATGGCTGCCCTTAATGTGATTCTGTTGGCAGAAGATCTAGAATGTAAGAAGGTTTGTCTAGAGGGTCACTCTCTTAATATTATTAATAACATCAAAGGTATTAGCAAGGCTTCCTGGAAAATTGAGCAAATTATTGATAAAATTAAGGTTGTGGCTTCAAAATTTACTGCTTTCTATGTCACCCATAATTTCTGAGAAACTAACCAAGTGGAATATGGTCTTGCTAATCTTGGAGTTAAAAATGATGTCACTCGCAAGTGGCATGGAGCTACAAAGATTAATGATGAAATAAATTTATTACTCAATTATGATAGGTTTAATAACAAGGTAGGTAATATTAACAATATTAGTCATATCGTTTGATGTGATATGGATTTGGGGTATGGCGAATTTGGTGTGCCATGTGAATTGTCATAAAAATAATGATTTTAAGCTGTTGAATTCTTTTTGGGGTATCAAGAAATAGTCTGGTCATTTGAAGTTATGTCTTCATATTGTGTTGAATTTTGTTAAGGAGTCAAAGATTCATAGTGAGTATAAAAAAATGGAGGAGAACGAAGATATGGGTGGTGATCTAAAAAGAGAAGAACATGTTGTTTGAAAATGGAGGAAGCAGAAAGAAGTCTGGAGAAAGCTCAAAAATGGAAAAGTGCACAGATACCTCAAACATCTTCATGGAAATAATAAGGAGGTTACAAAGGCATTTGTGGTAGGTTGGGAGAATAGGAAAGTGAACATTCTGGGTAAATCCCTTACCCTAACTCTAGACCATCTTGCTAAAATCACTGGTCTCCCTTTAGAGGAAATGCAATTTTCCAAAGATAAGAAAGAGGGTAATAAATCCTACAAAACATTCCCAAAGATAGATGAGGAATGGGCTATGCTTGTCAAAGGTGATTTGGATTATGTTATGCTTTCTAATATCAAGTGCATTTAGGAGTTTGTCATCAGAGCTATCATGGAGTATTTCACTCTTGACGATAGGTATTCAAAGGTCTATAACTACCACTTCATGCTTGTAAATGATTTTTGGAATGAGATTAGGGTTTATTTTCCCTATTATATATTAAGTTCTCTTAATCAGATTATAATAGATCATAGATTCAAATCCTCCTATGTTCTATATGAGGGGTTAATCCTTCTAATTATGAATTATGTTAAAAATCACATTCCTAACCTAATTCCAAAGAAAATTGATAATGTGAAACACATGAATATGGAGATGTCTATAGGCAATAAAACCAAAGATTCTAATAAAGAAAGCCACAAGGACCCTATTGAAGCAGATATAAAGTTGTCAATCTATGATGATATTAAAGGCATGAGAATAGAAGATGAGCAGGAAGTAGAATCTTCTAAAGATGATGGTATTATTGGGGAGGAGAGTAACAGAGAATAGATCAAGATTAAAATTCCCTTTACTATTGAGCCTAAGGGAAAGAAAGGGGAAATTAAGGAAACCTAGAATATGGATAGCACTATCCTAGAAGAAATAACTGAAAATATTGATAATCTGGTGGATACCTATATTGATGACCAACATAACAATAATGATGATAAGGAGGAGCATAATATCTATGAGTCTCTAGAGAATAGGATGAATATGGACTCTAGGGATATGGAGAAGAATGAAAATGAAAAGGGTAAGATTGGTAATAAGGAAGAAGAAATGGTTGCAGAAGATGAAACCAAAAAGGCCCACAAATACAACAATGATGATGACCTTGAGGAGGAGGTCCAAAAGGAGTATAACTACTATGAAATAAACTCCACCCCACCTGAGATTCTAATTGGTGAAGAAGAGGAGAAGAAAGAACAGAACTAGAGGAGCCTGGAAGATGATCTCTAGGATAAAGACTTCAAACTTAAAAGAGTTGTTAATATATTTATCCTCCAAGTGGCAAGAAACAAAGAAATGTATGGGTATAACATTGATAAATGGATGCAAGATGATATTGTTGGAAATACAATATGGGAAAGCAAGATACTGAGAGGGGGGGTGAATCAAATCTTAAACTTTTATTATTTAAAACAAAACTAATCCACAACCATGCATAAATATAATTGAACTATCAACTAGTAGTATCCATGACAGTAAATAAATAACTCAAGACAAAAAAATTTTGGTAACCCAGAAACCCAATAAGGTAAAACTGGGGTGGGCATGACACCCACAAAGATCTTCACTACTACAGCAATAAAGTGTGCCTGTTAGGGCTACAAATTTTGATCACAATATGTAATCTACCTGGTTAAAGTTATTCCCGGTTAGGAGCTTTAGATCATTACAATATACCTTGTAAAAGGATTTAAACTTACAACAAAGCAAGAACTCAGCTAAGAGATTTAGAAAGGTCTGCTAGAACCACTCTATTAAGAGATTTCATTTGATACACTAGTTAGAATGTCTCAAGAACTAATCCTTCATTATGCACTCTGATGCTGATAATGGATCTCCTCTTTCCAATACCTTCTCTAATCTAATAATTTGATGTCTTTACTCTGTTGTTCACTGCTCTTTCACTCTGCTAGATCTATGCTTCTTCTATCGACATAACCCTTTGTACATCTCTCATGTATGCATACACCTTCTCTATCTCTCATGCATACACTCCTCTTTTTTTTAGGGTTTAAGAAGCAACCTTAATATACTTCACAAATCTAGCGATTAGATCTAGATCAACAATCAAGATCAAATGCTTATGTCTCTTAGGCATTCCAATTTTTTGATTGGCTACATGCCATGCATTGGGATAAAATAATTAATGCATAATTAACTCCATTGAAATCATTAAATGCATGAACAAGTCAGCCCAATGGATTACCTTCAAGTTTGTGCCATTCCAAACATATATGTCAAAACTGTCTTGCTCGGCACATTAAAACTCTGGCACTGGCATGAGTATGATCAACTTTTTCTTTATTATCGAGTCACATGGTAATCACTATCTACTTGACAATGACTATGCCAGATTTCTTGACCTATACTAGATAGCTCGGCCACAGTGATGACCGGCTAACCTGCCTAGATAAATGACTAAGTGTGGGACACTAATGATCAACAAAACTTAGAGATCAATAATCTCCCCCTTTGATATTAGTGGCAAAAAAACACTTATCATTTATTTACATTCACAAAAATTTTCCAAAGTACACAACGTACTCCCCCTAATATTATACTTCATACTTACATAATATACATGCCATAAAAAATATTATGCCTAATTTTGCACATATTTATATGTTTCCTTATCTGATTCCCCCTTGTTTTTGTCACCGATAGTTGTAGGGGTCAAGTTATACTTATCCAAAAATGACTTATGAAACTGTGATGTTAGTGCAAATCCTGTATCCCAACTATCTTTACAAACTTCATAACTTGTAACTTGATTTCTAGCTCGGCAGCTAGACTTACCAAACTATCTGTTGTAGAGAGATGAGAATCCCTCTTGAATAATTTATTTTCAGCTTTAAGTTCTTTTTGTATAACCTCCAGATGAGGTATTAAAGCAATCTAAATAGTTATTAGCTTTGCTCTTATTCTTCCATCTTCAGCCATAAGCTCGGCTAATCTTCTCTATGCATGAGTCATCTTGCAAAAATGTAAGGAGCTAGAACTAGCATCCATACTCAATGTACTCCTTGTTGACTTCAAATCTAGTTGCAACTTCTCAATAATCTATTGGTTATCCTTGGTAAATAATTCTACATCACATAGCTTTTTTATACAAGGAATAAACATTATTTGCAACTCCCTCAAGAATACTAATAAGAGAAGAAAGTTCAACCTGTTCGATAGCAATCTCTACTAATATCTTCTCCAAAACTTTGTTCTCAAATTTTCTCTAAGAATATTGTAGCAACTTCTCATTTTCCTCAACATTTTCATCATTAAATTTCTGCACAATATGGACTAACTATTCCAAGATTTTCGTTTGTTCATTTACATTTGTTATATCAAAATAATTAACAAAAATATCCTTTATCTCATGTAATACTTGCTTTTGTTGGTGTTCCCTCTTTATTTCCTCTTGTTTCTTTTTCCTCTTCAAAAGGTCTTACAGAGTCTGAATCTACTCATATGTTAAGTTATCTGTATCCCATTTAGGAATCACAATCACTTCATCCAAAGTGACACTTGGACTATGTGACTTCTTCCTTTTGAGTTCTGAAGAGTTGATACTTGGCTCAGTTACAGTGATATCTTTACCTTTGTCAATATTAATTTCACTTGTTGCCTTCATCTGAGTCAAGATTACCGACTGATCAGGTACACTTCCTATTTTAGGTGCAGTGGGAGTAGATGATGCAGAGTGTGGTAGATCAACCAACACTTGTATGGCCTCTTGTTCTATGGGCTTGTCTGCAGTCACTTCCATCTTATTTCCACTCCCTAAAACTATTTATACAACCTCTAAAATAGGTGGATTTGTATTAATTACCTCCTTTTCTCCTTCTTTATCTATCTCGGCCTCAGTTTCCTGAATAGGAGATTGAATACTTGTGTCTACTAGCTCATTCTGATCCTCGGCATCCACATTAATGTCTTCTCCAAGTGCATTGTCAATTGGACTATCCATTGTCAAGTCTATAACTTGCACATCACCTATTTCCTCTTGGGTTTCATTTTTAGTTTATGCCTGATCTATAGTAGTTTATTTTTCCATTTCCTTCGGCTCTGATTTGTCTCCATATTTCTCATCAACCTTCTTAGAAATTAACCCAAAGGTTTCCTTCCATATTTTTTTTCTCTATTGTACTACACCTTCAACATCATTCCTCAGAATTGCATAGGATCTTTGTTTAGGAATAAACTTTGCTTTATATTGTTCAATAAACTTAGCTATATGTTTCTTTGTTAAGTCAGGAATGATCTTAGCCAAATTTCCTTCCCTTATTTGTCATTCAGTCATCAATGCATATTTCCATTTTTGAGACAAAATTTCATATAGTTATGTAGGAACACTGTCTCATATCTCCACAAGTGTCATTTTGAAAGTTCCCATCATATCTATTAAAGCTTCCGAAATCTTATGCTTTACTACACTCTATTTTTCATACTTTATAAATTTGAATCCTGCTAAACCTGAATTAATTCTTAGGTTCTTACATACCTCATCAATATTGGTCATTGGTTTATATGATTTTGTAGGTATGTTGCTAGGTACATATGTATCTATCTCCTCATCATCTTCAGATTCCAAGTATAGCTTCCTCTGTGGTCTTTTCTTAGCAGGTTGGCTTGGCACATCCTTGATTTCAACTTGTTTCCTCTTCCTTGAGCTTCTCTCCCCAGCATTCTTCTTTGTATATACTTTTTTTGTTTGGGAAAGAGATGATGACCTAGTCCTTGGCTGGTTAGCAACAGGAGGGGTAGCCTTAGGTTTGGCTTTTTTTATTTTAGTTCCCTTGGAAACAACTAGTTGCTTTCCTTTACCTTTCACAGTGACCTCTTCTTCTGATTCACTAGACATATCTTCTCCATGTCCTGTTGACAACCCTAAAGGTGCATCTTCTACTTCTTCATCACTTTGAATTCCAACCATCTTCTTCAAAATTTTGACAATTTTCTCCCTCTTTCTCTCCATAGTGTCAGCCTTCAAATCCATAGTGATTCTGGACTTAGCTTCTTCATAATTTCCAAAATGTTTCACTATACTGTCAATTTATTCTACCAATAAAGTTTTTATTGTTGCAGATGTCTCATTAATGTTTACTTCATAAGGTAATGGCCTTATCCATGATACCCTCGGCACTACTACCTACACATAAGTGTAATCTATGTCTACAAGGAAACAAACATCCTCATAATGTTTTTCAACTAGGGAACTAGGAATTCTACTCCTTAACCTCATCTTTTTCTTGAATTCCACAAAATATGTTCCCATAACATTGTCAAAATTATCACCTAATTGCTGAAGAAAAGCATTGATTTGTTGAGTGATAGGTCTGTCTATTTTCCACACTATGTTTCTAAAAGTAGGAAAAGTGTTCTGGATGTAGAAAAATATGCAAGTGAGCAGAGGTCCAAACTTACATACTAAACTCTTTGCCCTTCTAATTGAAGAAAGGTTCTCAGCTAGTTGCATTAGTTGAAGCTTTGCAAGGTCATATGTATGATCCTTCTTCACAATCTTCCAAGCCTGGTCAACTGCAACACATGGGACACTATCCAGTCGGCTTGACTAATAGAATTTATGAGCTATAACCCTAACTGTGAAATCAAGCTCCAAATCTATAATCATAGAGATCGTCATCCCCCTTTTGTTCCAAATGGCCCTAGTGAGTTCTTCTATTTTCTCTTTACTCAGACACTTCATAGTTCTCTTCCTGTTTAGAATTGGATAACCTATTACTCGATGAATTATTTCCTTTGTAATCTTAATCAGTCCATTCTCTAGCCATATTCTCATGCCATGTACATGACTCAGAATAATCTTGATCCATTCCATTCTGAATTCTCTTGGAAAGTCTAGGGCATGAGTTAACCCTCTCTCAGCTAAGTGTTTATGTTCATCTTTTAGGAATCCTTCTGTGCATAATTTGTTGTAAGATTCCCTAAGCTTGTGATCTCTGACTTCACTTATCTTACACAGATAACATGACCTGATATCATGGATCATAAGTACCTTTGGTGGAATTGACGATAGGGCTCTGATCAAATCACCCTTGACGGCGCTCTTAAGAACTGCACAGAAATTAGGAGGCACATAGGTGTCACTCCTTACCAATTGAACATTTATAAATTCCTTTTCCATTCTCTTCACTGGTGCAGAGGAACTTGTAGCCATTTCCTCCAAAAAATAGGGTTTCAAGAATCACGAACAGAGTACCTCAGCAAGTAGAAAAATTTGTACTTTCCTCTAAAAGGTTTTCGACGGCACGTTGTAGAAATCTTTGAAAAAATTTGTTGAATTCAAGTTCATAAATGCACAATCGCTCTTATGAAATTCTTAATCACATGGTGAGAAGAAATGAAATAGCTCTTTTCTTTATATAAGCTCCAACGGTCAAAAGTTAGGTCAGCATTAAATTTTCTTTCTATTGAGTGAGTGCCAAAAAGTTGTCCTTGGCTGACTCACAAAATTCACTTGCCACTCGGTCATCAAACAAAATTTACTTGGCATACATTAGAAATATACTGTTTGTCGACACCTATAGTGCATTTAGACTTTGCATGCTACATAACTCAAACTATGTCCTGATGCATCTTATTATATGCAAATATGGACTATTGCACTATTATGTATTAGGAACTAATAAAAGATATGAAATATAAACATAGTTCCTTACATACCTTCCTTTTCCTAATTAGTGATGTTGGGATCACCTAATCCATTAGATTGGGTGACCTCAGCTTTAGTAGCTTCACTGCTGCTCGGTTTTGTTTTCCTTACCCATATCTTGTTCATCTGTGCTCTTATTTCCTTAATAGTAGGAGTAAGTACTCTTTTTTTGCAATCTTTCCTAGTATGACCAATTTTCAGACAGCTATAGAAAACTAGGCTTCTATTCATCCAACTCTTAGATTTACCTCTGAAATGTGTCTTTATGTAGTTTTCTGGAACATGTCCATAATCACCATAGTAATGAAAGCTATGCCATGTGTTATAATCCCAATTGTAAGTGTTACCCTTTCTTTGTGCTTTTTCTTGTGTCTTTGATGTCCATTTTTGTTTAGCATTAGATCTGCAATCTTGTGCTCTATGTCCAAATTTTTGATAGTTATAACAATATCCATTGAATCTAGGTGTAGGAGGTATATTATTTTTCTTTTTCCCAACATTCATGTGCTTGATGTCCAAACTTCTTACAGTTAAAGCAATAACCATTGAACTTAGGTTTAGGATTGGACTTACCATTCTTGCTTTGGCAGATGTTTGTTGTGTGTCCTGATTTTCCATAGTGATGGCATACAGGCTTGTTCTTTTTCTTTGCACTCCTCCTTTCACCAGTCTTAGTTTATTCTCCTTTTTAAATAGATGTATTTTGTTCAGTGTGACCTAATCCAAAAGAATCTTTAGATCTCCTTGATGCTTCCATAAAGTTCTCAAAATGAGACAAGGCTTCATTGAGTCTGTTCAATCTTTCATTCAGTTCTTTCTCAGATCTCAATTCATTTTTCAATTGACTATTTTTCAGATTTCAGATTCACAATTTCCATGTCTTTCCTACTGATCTCTTTATTTGTAATTAGTAGTTGATTCACCATGTCAACCTGATTGTTTTTCATCATTTTTACTTCATGTATCCTTTCATCAAGTCTAACAGTCATTATTCTTTTGTCTTCTTTAGCCATAGCTTTGTCATCTTCATCTTTCTTCTTTTGTTCCACTACTTCACATAGTCTTACTCTTTGCATTTCTTGTTCTCTTTTCAGGTTTCTGACTTCTTCACACAATGTATTGTTCCTTTCCAGTAGATCTACAATTGCTACATCTCTCTTAGTAGATTTTCCATTCTGAAATAGATTTGTAGTGTCATCTTCCTGATAATGAGTATCATTCATTTGTTTGGCCAAATATTTCCTTGCTTGCAAGGACTTCTTTAGTTCCTGGCTTGCAGTTTCAAGCTGATGCAATGATAGCTAAATTTCAATATTTTTATTCTCAATGATTTTACCTAACTTGTAAATCTCCATCTCAAGATCTATACTCTCAAGCTGATTAAACCTTTTGTAGGAGAACTATGGTCTGATACCAATTGTTGGAAATACAATATGGGAAAGCAAGATACTGAGAGGGGGGTGAATCAGATCTTAAAATTTTATTCTTTAAAATAAAACTGATCCACAACCATGCATAAATATAATTGAACTATCAACTAGTAGTGTCCATGACATTAAATAAATAACTCAAGACAACAGAATTTTGGTGACCCAGAAACCCAATAAGTTAAAATTGGGGTGGGGATGACACCCAAAAAGATATTCACTACTACAATAATAAAGTGTGTCTGTTAGGGCTACAAATTTTGATCACAATATGTAATCTACCTAGTTAAAGGTCTGCCCGGTTAGGAGCTTTAGATCATTACAATCTACCTTGTAAAAGGATTTAAACTTACAAAAAAGTAAGCACTCAGCTAAGAGATTTAGAAAGGATTGTTAGAACTACTCTATTAAGAGATTTCACCTGATACACTGGTTAGAATGTCTCAAGAACTGATCCTTCATTATGCACTCTGATGCTGATAACAGATCTCCTCTTTCCAATACCTTCTCTGATCTAATAATCTGATATGTCTTTACTCTATTGTTCACTGCTCTTTCACTCTGCTAGATCTATGCTTCTTCTATCGACATAACCCTTTATACATCTCTCATGTACACATACACCTTCTCTGTCTCTCATGGATACACTCCTCTTTTTTTAAGGTTTAAGAAGCAATCTTAATATACTTCATGAATTTGGCGATTAGATCTAGATCAATGATCAGGATCAAATGCTTATGCCGCTTAGGCATTCCAATTTTCTGATTGGATCCATGCCACGCATTAGGATCAAATAATTAATGTGTAATTAAATCTATTGAAATCATTAAAAGCATAAAAAATTCAGCCCAAAATGGTTTACCTTCAAGTTTGTGCCATTCCAAACATATATGTCAAAACTATCTTTCTCGGCACATTAAAACTCTGGCGCTCAGCATGAGTATGATCAACTTTTGCTTGATTTTTGAGTCACTCAGAAATCACTATTTGCTCGACAATGACTATGCTGGATTGCTTGGCCTATACTAGATAGCTCAGCCGTAGTGATGATGGGCTAACCTACCTAGATAAATGACTAAGTGTGGGACACTAATGATCAACAAAACTTAGAGATCAACATATATAAAGGAGATTCAGGTCAAATGCAAAGACCTTGAAGATAGAAACTCTCTATTGGAGGAGATTGTGGATAAAGTGCAAAATAATGTGGCTATGTATTAGAAAGGGAATGATGTTTTTGAAAAGAAACAATAAAAAATCTACACTGAAAGAAACGTTAAGCACTATGATTCAAAATAGGATGAAGAATATAACTGAGAAGACAAACAACAACAATGTGATGCTGAGAAAGTTGACTATGATTATCAAAATAGGAATGCAAAACTCTGTGGATAATCTGAAAGCACTGCATACCCTACGGGAAGGCAATTATAATGATAGAGTTAAGTAGGAGGAAGATGGAAAATAGGAAGCTCAAAATTCTGGCCCAAGTTCCAGAACTAGATCAAGCACTAGAAATAGATCTAAGGTGCAAATTAAAGATATCAAAATCTTCAGGACTCTATCCAAAACATGGAATCTCAGATGGAAGAAATCCAGATAATGGAAGAACAGATGGATGCTCCTGAGAAGTGATTAGTATTGCTGGAATGTTTTGGTTGCTAGGATTTTTTTGTCACTTCTATTTTGCTAGAATTTATCATAGTATGTCTTTTTGATTTGTTATGAACTTTGTAGTGTAATATGGGGTTAAGCCCTTTTTTGGTTTTCTGTCTTCTCTGACAGATTGTTGTTGTGTTGGTCTTTTATGCTTATCTTTAATATCTTTGTTAAAGGGTTTTGGGGCCCCTTCAAAACCTATTGTTACCTTAATCAAAAACAATCCACAACAATCATAGACATTGACACATAGATTTTTAATGTGGAAACCCTTCAAAGGGAAAAACCACCTGGGACTGGTAACCCAAAATATTTCACTCAAATGAAGTGATATTGATTAAGAGCCAACCTTGTTAAAGGTTATAATGCACACTGTTAAATGTGACCTGGTTAGAGGATTTAAAACTAACATTTCTCTCTTGACCAATCATTCACTATGGATTCAACAATAAAACACTCAACATTCATTAGAATGTCATAATAAAGACTTTCACATCCTACTCAGTTAAGAGATTTATCTGTAATGATGGTTAAAATGATACAGTAATAATCTTATTCAAATATAACTCTCTTTGCAGATTTTCAAATCTATGCTAAGTACATAATACCTCTGATCAATTTTTTCTCTTAATTTCATCTGATTCTTCATACTTTATTCTGCTCTATTAATGCTCTTTCCTTTGTCACTTGGCAATGTCTGTAAAACATGCTCAGTTCTTTCTTTAACCAGCTTGATCAGTCATGCATAAACGTTGCATGTGTGTGCATCAGGTGTGATTCATAATGAATATCTTTTCTCTTATATAGACATCATAACTCATTTAATTTACATCCTTTATATTTTTCTACTTAATCTCCATCATTGATTTTTCCGCTTAAACCTTCCTTGACAGTTGTGTTAAAAACATGTTTCAATATTTGTCATCTGATCTTTCTTGAATTTTCATAATTGTTTGATCAATATAAAAAACCTTATCATTTACCTCAGAATCATCAATTTCTAGCTCATCATTCTAGTTGGCCTCGGTTTGATTAAATTTCTTAGTCAATACCATGATGTGTCGGTGATCCCTAGCTCAATTATCACTGTGCTCGGTATAAACTATATTTACTCAGTTTTCACTGTTACTTGGTGCATACACAGAACTCTTCAATTACTGACCACATAAATTTTGTTTGTTCCATATCTTGAATCCATAATAGATGTTTTTTATAATAATGATACTCAAATAAGTTGACATAAATGACAATACATTAGTTGATTAATGTCTATCATCATATTTGTAACTCAGTTGACTATAAACAAAATGACTTCAAACATACAATCAGTTGTAGTTCATCAATCTCTCCCTTTGGCATTGATGGAAATAGAATATGAAATATGCAATATAAAATGGTCATAGAATACCAAACTTCTATTCTAAAACTGCAAAAATTTTGTAGTTCTCCCTAGCTTGAATACATAAAATTTGTCAGCATTAAAAACTCACCATGCATACTCTCCCTGTAGATTTGACTCTTCTATTCTTGAATCTCTCTGTAGATAGACATATAATTTCTCTCTCTTTCTCTAAAGAATCTTATTTCCCTTCAGTGGATAGATATTTCATATATCATTCTCTCTCTTTGACAACAATTCCAAAAATAAAATATATAGCTCTCCATTAGCCAAAAAAATATCTCTGGTTTTCATTGCAGTAGAATAAGTACTTTGCAGTGTACTAAAGTGTCTTTGTCATTCCAATTCGGCTTTGCATCAACATGATTGATATTCATATTTCATGTAGGTTGATGCAACCTCCTAGTTAGCTTAGTGATTGATAGACAAGGGATGAACCCCTAGTCCACCCCTCAAGTACTCAAATGTATCCTTTGGAAAGGGTTTAGTGAATATGTTTGCAATTTTTTCTTTTGATTGTACACATTCTAGTATAAATTGTTTCTCTTGTACTTTTTCCCTCAAGTAGTGATATTTGATAGATATATGATTTGTTTTTGCATGCATCACAGGGCTCTTTGAAATATTTATTACACTAGTATTATCACAATAAATTATCACTGGGTCAGTGATCTCTTCATTCATACCTTTCAAAAGTTGTTTTATCCATGCAATGTTTGAATACTTTGCAGCAATAGAAACATATTTTACTACTACAGTTGAATGAGATATGCATCCTTTCTTTTTAGTTATCCAAGTAACTATATTTGTTCTATAAATAATGCTCCACCAGTAGTACTCTTTCTATCATCAATGTTCCTAGACCAATCAGCATCAGTGTAAACTTTTAGTTTGAACTTGCCTTCCCTTTTGTACCATAGGCCATAATCTTTAGTGTTCTTTAAATATCTAAAAATTCTCTTTACAGTAGTCATATGTGATTCTCTAGGATTAGAAGAAAACCTTGATGCAATTCCAACTGTGTGTGTTATGTCTGGTCTTGTGTGTACAAGATACATCAACTTTCCAATCATAGATTTGTAAAAATTCTAATTTACCTTAGGTGTCTTATCTTCTTTTGTCAATTTGCATCCTGTCACCATAGGTGTTTCGACTAGTTTTGATTCTTCCATTATGAATGTCTTTAGTACTTCCTTGATGTATTTTGATTGAGTAATGTAGATACCTTCAGCCTGTTGTAAAATTTGTAAGCCAAGAAAAAATTTGATCTCTCCAAACATTAACATTTCAAATTCTTTCCTCATTTCATCAACAAATGATGTGCATAGGTTATGATTAAGTAAAATAGGTCTTACAAGGACCCAAAATCTTTACAAGAGTTTTTACAAATATTCAATAAAGTTTAGCAAAATCTGTGCCATAGCACCTAGCAAGGAAAGATCAGTAGAAAACAAGCTAACTACCAAACCAAAAAGTCCCACAGATACACAATATAAATAGGGATAGAAAAAAAAAGGATAGAAAACAATAGAAGATAGCTACATGCCCTCCACCATTTCCTAGGCCTGAATGACCATAATCTACATCTAGTTTATCAATTTCTTAAGGTCTTTGGTTTCCTTGTCTACCTTTGGACTCATCTTCTTTGTGCTTGCCCTTGTGTGAGTTCCTAGTCCTGTGATCTCCTTCCCCTCTCTACAATCCTTTTCCCCTTTGTCCTAATCTAACTTGTCCATCAGGATTTGTGCATGTCCTGTATAGGCCTCTAGGCTCACCAAACATTGCTCCCCAATTTTCTTGACCGTTTCCTCTAGTTTTTCCACCTTTATGTTTAGTTTGTTGATTTTCCCTGTGTTTTCCTCATCCTCTGCCATGTCAATGATATCCTTCAACTATTTCTCCATTCTGTCCACTATGTTTACAAATTCTACCTGGGATTCTGAGTTCCCAACAACCTCTTTCATTTCATCCAGGCAATTAGCCATTGGTTTCTTTCCAATACCTATGCTTTTTAAGATATTAATCTCGACCCTCATAACTTTAATTTTTTTTTCATAGTAGCATTGTCTTCAATCAAATTACTCACCATACCTGTGAAATCCATAATGCATTCCTTTCTTTCCTTGATATCATCCGGCATATAATAATTTCCCATTTCCTCATTTTCATTGTAATATGTTTCCTCATGCCCTATTTTCTCTTTCTCTATTCTTTTTTTCTAGATTTTCCTTCACCTTTTCCTCCTCCTTTTGCTCATCAGTTTCCATATTCCCCTTTTGGTTTGGTTCTCTTCATTGTCATCTTTTTTTTCCTCCCTATCTCCACCTCTTTCATCCTCCCCTGTGTTCTTCTCGGCATTCTTCATTTTCTCCATCATGTCTTCCTCATCTGAGGAAAGGACAATTCTCCTCTTGTTGGGTTTTTTCTCTTTTCAACTAGTCTTGTTCCTTTCCATACCTTCTCCTCATTTTATTTTTTTGGTGTCTTTTTTGTCCTCCTTCTCTTCCTCCTCAAAATCCTTCTCAATTTTAGATTCTTCCACCAAAGTCTTTTTCTTATTCAACTTTTTACCCTTTTTCTTTCTCATTTTGCTTTCCTCCAGCTTATCATCATTTGTTTCCTTATCTATATTAGAGCCCTCAGTGAAGGGATTCTTATGGATCTTCTTAGATGAGGACCCCTTCTTCATTGTATTTTTGGGGGTTTTGTATCCCTTGGACTCCTCTTCATCTTTTGTTTCCTCCTCATACATGTTGTCTTCCTCATCACCCTCTATATCTTCCTCATCTCTCTGGTTCTTCTTTAACAGAGGTCTTTCAACTTTTTTATTTTTCAAAACCTCATAAATTAACAACATCAAGCCCTGGTGAGAAGCATGATCACCTTTTGGGTCTTTCTGCAATCTATTAATGGTGAAATCTAACAAGATGAGAAAATAGAAGGGAAAACTAACTTTCACCTTATGTCTAAAGTGATTTAACAACATAAAATGGTGGCCATAAGCATAGGTGAACCTACCATCCAGCGTTATGTAACTGATAATCACAAACAAAACTTACCTCCAAGGCCTGGATATGCACTTTGGGTTGTGGTATGAGGTATCAACCTTAACCAGTCTAGCCTTTTCCTCTTCCAACTCTGGAAAAACCTCCCAGGCCTTATCAAATAATGCCCTATCTCTGTAAAACTTAATTCCTTCCATGCCCATTCCTGTAGCTTTTTTTATTATCTCCTCAGTGACCTCCATTTGCTAATTTCCCACCATAATCTTTCCATCTTTCTGGGTTTTAGTGAAAATCCTGGAAATAGAGGGGTTTCTTCCATGAAGTTT
Source organism: Thuja plicata (assembly GCA_018584345.1). Classification (NCBI taxonomy): domain Eukaryota; kingdom Viridiplantae; phylum Streptophyta; class Pinopsida; order Cupressales; family Cupressaceae; genus Thuja; species Thuja plicata. Next base: position 2,994,090 of record MU225079.1, read on the forward strand.
CTCCAAAAAAACCTCCATCCCTCCATCTTTCAGAATCTTCCAAACTTTTGGCATATTCCTCCATTGTTCTCAGTTCACAGGCTTGACTCTTTTCTTACTACCTCTCATCTTTCCTCTCTATTTTAATTTTTTACCTCTGCAATAATTGTTGAGAATGTCATTATGAATACCACTCCTTGTTCTCAGCAACACCAAAAACACCCAGAAAGTGTGCCACTTCCAGCTTGTAATCACCATAAGGTACTTTTGCTTAAAAAAGTAATAATGACAAATCACTTCTGCATCAATATCCTTTATGACACTTACCATTTATGCTTTTGTTTCTATTTACTCCTCAAATGGTCACTATCAAGTAAAAATTTGACTTGATTTGGCATGTCGTTTCCACCACTCCATTACATCACCACATCTGCCTTATAAGCCATGTTAGCTAACCAGTTAGCAACACCATTAGTCTCTCAGAAGTTATGAGTCACAATAAATTTTTCAAAAGAATGCATAATATCTTTAGCTTTTTGAATCATGTTATGAATAGTCCATGAGGTTGGTGTATCATTATTCAAACACTTGATAATGTTGAGAGAGTCACCCTCCAGCCACACCTTAGAATATCCTTTCTCTTTAGCAAGTATAAGACCCTGAAGGGCAGCATAGGCTTCATCATTATGATTAGTTTGTATACCAGTAGGGATAGCTCTAATACCTCTACAAATCCCATGTTCATCTCTAATGACAATACCACATCCAGCAACCCATGGGTTTCCCTTTGAAGCACCATCAAAATTAATTTTCTTCCATCCACTAGGAGGGAAATCCCATCTAGCTTCCTCCCTCTTTTCTTTCCTATCTTGTTTCTTGTGATTCCCTTTTAATTTCCAATTATTGAAGAATTTTATGTCCTCCTCATTCAAAGGTTCCATGACTCTATCCTTTAAAATTAAATTTTCTTTAATAGCACTCTTAATTCTGAAGAAAACCTCCTTCCTACTAGCCAAATTATTCATGAAGACTCTCTCATTCCTCTCTCTCCAAACTTCCTAACAGATATAGGGTAAAACAAACTTCCATACCTTGATAATAGTCTCATTCTTTGAGTGATTGTTCTAAGAGTAGAAAAGACTCTTCATATCCTCAGGGAAAACCCACTCTATGTTAATAATTTTAAGAAAGTAATCCAAAATTAATCTAACATAGGAACAATGAATAAACATATGATCCACACTTTCCTCATCTTGATTGTGGAGGTAGCACCTATTCACTATAATCATCCCTCTTTTTCTAAGATTATCAGCTGTCAAGACTTTATTTTGCATCAGGATCCAAAAAAAGACATTGATTTTTGGAGTAAGATCTTTAATCCAATCTTTATCCCAACAGATCTCCTCAAGGTATTCAAACTCTAAATGGAATAGAGAATATATAGTTAAGTTACCATTCAGGCTGTATTTCCAAATAATCATGTCTTCTTCTTCAATCAGAGTGATAGAGTTAAGGATTTTATTGAGCTATCTCATTTTGTTGTCAATCACAGTCAAGTTCTTCCAGTGGTCCCTGTCCTAGCAGTCTCTCACTTTCCCTCCAAATATCATTTTGCATTGGCTTTCATAATTCCTCCAATCAGGGAACTCCTTAAGGGGAGTTTGTAATATCCATTCATCCTCCTGGAAGCAAACTTTTCTTCCATTACCAACTTTCCATTTAATTCCTTTTTTAATGTTATCTTTTTTTTTATGAAAGACCCTTCCCCATCCCTGTTCTCATCAAGGAAGGCAGCAAGGTCAGGCCTCTCCTTATTATATTTGTTATCCCATATTAACGTCCACTCTCCCCTAGAGTTGTAGTATCTCCATATGAGTTTAGCAAGGAGGTGATCACTCAAATTTCTGATTCTTCTTAACCCAAGACCACCTTTATTAACAAGTTGACAAACCTTTTCCCAAGCTATTAGGGAAATCCTTTTCTTTTTCTCCATACTTGTCCATAGAAAAATTTTCTGAATCTTTTCAATAGCTTCACAAAACTTTCTAGGAATTTTGAAAATGCTCAAAGCATAAAGAGGGAGACCCTGCAGGGTTGACCTAAGAATTTGAATCTTGCCCACTTGGCTTAGCAGAAAACCCTTCCATCCAACAACTTTTCTATGAAATCTATTAACCAGAGAACTCCAGAAAGTATCAGGAGGTTCCAAGCAAAGGGGAGACCTAGGTAAGTTCCTAGAATAGTTCCCAGATCACATCCCAAAATCCTCAAAATTATAGTCTTTCTTTTATTTGGAACATTGAAGAGAAAAACTAAGTTCTTTCCCCAATTGATAGTCTGGCCAGAAGCTATCCTATATTTAGTCAAAGCATTTTTAATGTTGCTACCATTCTTAACAGAAGCTTCTCCCATAATGACCAAATCATCAACAAACTACTGATGGGAGCATACTTGGTTAGCAGAAGAGGGATTTAATCCCTTAATTTCTCCTTTCCTAACCTGATTCTCCATGTACTTTCCCAGACACTTAGCCATAATAATAAATAGGACAAGGGAGAGGGGATCCCCCTACCTTAATCCTCTAGTCAAATTAAATAACAAAGTAGGGGAGCCTTTGACCAAAACTAAAAAAGTAGCAGAAGACATGAGCTGATTTATAAGATCCGTGCACTTTTTTATGAAAACCAAATGCCCTCAAAACTTTAATCAAAAACTCCTAGTCCACCCTATCATAGACTTTGGATAGATCCAGCTTAAGGATGAGACCTTCCTTCCTAGACATCACAAGAGAGTGAACATTTTCATGAATGGTGATAATGGAGTCCATAATCTGTCTTCCAGGCACAAATCCATTTTTCTTCCAAGAAATAAGGGAAGGGAGAATAGACAAAATTTTGGAAGCTAGGACCTTGGATATGATCTTATAAGCATAGTTGCACAAATTGATAGGCCTAAATTGATGCATCTTGTCCGCCCCTTTATTTTTATGAATCAGAGCTATAAACGTGTCATTCAACTCCTTCAAAAATGTTCTGGACCCAAAACTCTATTTGACCTCATTGGTCACATCCTTTTCAATGATATTCCAAAACATTTGAAAAAAAAACATAGGATACCTATCCGGTCCTTGGGATTTCTCACCATCAAAAGAAAAGAGAGAGTTCTTAATTTAATAATTAAAGGGTATAGCCATGAGCCCTACATTTTTATTATCATTTAGAATCTAAGGGATGCAATCCAGAAACTCCCTGTGCTCTTCATTGTTTAAATTATTGTCTTTTTAGAGCAAGTTGTGAAATAAATTCTTAGCCTCCAATCTTATAGCCTATTCATCCTTAGATAAAGTACCACTGATATTGAGATTAGATATTCTATTAGCCATCTTGTGTTTAAGAGTAGTCATAAAGAAGTATTTAGTATTTTTGTCTCCTCCCTCAAGAATATCTTTCTCGATCTCTATCTCCAGAAGGTTTCTTCTTTAGCAATTATATCATGCATCTCTACCAGTTTTTCATTCTCTTGATCCCTTTATATGCTGACATATCCATCCTTCTGTATGCTATCCTAGATGTCCTTTAACTCCATGCTTACATTAGCCTTAGTAGAGAATATGTTGCACAATGTCTCTTTATTCCAATCTTTAATGTTATCCTTGACATTTTTAACTTTTTTGGCCAGAATAAACATAGTCAAGCCCTTGATTTTAATATTCCACCATTCTTCTATTTTTTGTTCAAGTTGTGGATGCATTGTCCACATTTTCCCAAATCTGTATGGAGAATTCATTTTTTTGTTTATGGGATCCACAAGAAAAGTTATAGGATTATGGTCTAATCCCACCCTCACATGAGCTGATAACAAGCAGTAGTAATGAGTAAACCATTCATTGGTAATGAGAGCCCTGTCCAGTCTAACTTGAATAAGATCTTGACCACTTCTCCTATTATTCCAAGTGTATTTTATTCCCTGCAACTCAATATCATGGAAATAATGGTAGTCTATGAAATTCATAAGATCCATCCTACTATCCAGATTAGTTTGACTTCCTCCTTTTTTCTCATTTTCTTTTAGGGGAGTATTAAAATCTCCCATGACAATCCATTCTTCATTATTAAAGACATTTATCAAAGAGGATAGCTTGTTCCAGAAAAATTCTCTTCCCTTTTTAGTGTTGGGTGCATAAATATTAGTCAAAAAACAAGAAGTATTATCCTTAATATTTTTAAACCTAATACAAGCTAAATTATCACCTTGATAAATAACATCACCTTTTATAATATCGCCATTCCAAACTGTAGCAATACCCCCTGAAGCACCATCAGAATCACCCCCACAAATAATCCCATTCTTGAAAAATCTAATCTTTTCAACTTTCTCGTTTAACATTTTAGTCTCTTGAATTAAAAAAATATCCGGTCTATTATCTCTAATCACGTTTCTAACAATATCTTGTTTATGGGGATTATTCAATCCTATAATATTCCAAGAAGTTATCTTCATACCTTAACAAAGGATCCCATCTCCAGGATCCACTGGCTTCCATCCTGTAATGCCCAAAATGATCTAGGAAAAAACACAGCTAAAATTTTATTTTTTTTAATACATATATATAAATACTGATCGCATAAATAATAAAATAGGGTGTTCTAAAAATGTAACTGCATGAGAAAATAAAAGACGAATAAGGAATGACTATAATCCTTTGTAATTATAAAAACTCATTAATTAATTAAATCTATAAGTCTTACAATAATTTAATTTAATAATTAACAACAAAGAAGAATAAAATAATAATAAAACTAGATAAATTATCAAATAATTTTAATCCCATTGCCCTAATTATCAAAATACAATTTTTCATAAAAGAACTAAACACTAGACCCTGACCTCTATTGAATTTCCTTCACAAAATTAAATTTACAATACTAAGGTGAGCACTAAATTTATTTAATAATTTAAGTTCAAGAGACGAAATTAATCCTAAGGAAAAATAAAAGTAAAAATTAAAGTTCTATAAATAAATTCTTACTTTTTATCCTACATGGTAAGATATAGAACATCTATGAGAAGTAAATGACAATTACCACATCTAAGCTTATTATAGCATTATCATTAATAAATTACTAAAATAAACATATATTACCAATCTTTATTATATTTTTATCCCGAGAATCCATTATAAGAAAACAATTAAATATAATGTCGGCTCCCAACTTAACCTTTACCAATTTTGTTATTACAAATCCCGCTCAAAAGGATAAAATAAATTATTTTGTCGGCAACCCTAATTAGGGTTGGAAGCCAATAAAACTAAATAGAAACCCTAAATCTATTCTATTTCCTTCCTATTCTTTCTTTCAAGATTTGCAGAGATGGGAGCTAGAGATGTATTGTTATGCCAATCTAATGGCGTTGTTAATACAAAGCTCTACTCTCCTATAGAACTAGGTCTGTTTAGTTTATTAGAGTTCTAATGTTTCAAGAAGTGAGAAATGCACTGGGCGGACATTGAAGGGTTAATAACCCTGATGAAGAATTCCACCCAGTCTGTGATGTTCAAATACAATTTTATCTGATAAATGGCAAACGAGGAATGAGATGGGCCACTTTAATGCCCATACCCGCTCAGGTACTTTTCTATAACGATTTCACAGCAACGGCATCAACAATAGTTGATTTGATCTCAGTATTGATCAAATCTTACTGAAGCTATTCTCTTTTTTTTTTGTGTGTTTTTAAATAGTTTTCAAAACCCACAACGTGTTGAATATATTTGAA
>MU225079.1:3012167-3024105 GCA_018584345.1 Thuja plicata
CGAAAATGAGGTTTGTTTATCAAGGTTTCCTTGGTCTCATATGCCACCTACTAGTTGGGAAATGTTCAAGATTACCAAGAAGGAGGTGGGGTCCAAAATCCACATCACATGCCACTACAACTAAAGTTTCAAATGACACATCACCAACAGAATACACGTCACAACCTATGTGGCATGCTTGTGTGCAAAACATTTAAACATTTACACAAAAATAAAAATCACTTACAATATACAAATTAAACCATTAACACACATACATAATAAATCATCACATTTACAAAAGAAAATACAATACAACGAGGTCACACTCTCTTACTAGAGTCGACCTTGGCTTTACAGATTGCACTTGGTCCTATCTTGTTTCTCCGAATTAAACCATGGCCATATCCCTGCATGCTCAAACTCGATGTCAGTACATTATAAAAACCATTTATATTAATAAATATTTCAACATAAAATGATAGCATCTTCTAACCAATATACATGTGCATACATCTACATCATATAACATTACATAATTGTAGAAGAAAGTGTTAGCATCATATTCTCGAACCATGATTTCATTAATGAACATAATATCAAAGATAACAGAACAAAGCTGAATACATATATCATGAAAAATCAAGGTATCAAAATAAGCATGTATATAGATATAAAAAGTATGGTAACTGTGATCATCAACAAAACCTGTAACAAACTACTCATAAGGTCCAAAAGATGACATGCATAAACCATAATGTCAATACTCAAAATATCATCCTGATGAGTCAAAAGTCAAAATGAAAGTCAAACTAGGATAGGTCAGGGCAGGACCTCACACATCCGCTATGTTCTTCTTGGTCTCCTTTGATCTTTTCTTCATGTTTGATGGTCTCCCTGGTGGAGATAAAGTTTCTCCTACATCCCCATTTCTGGAACTCCTTGTTAATACTTTTCTGCTACTTATATCCTTTTCTTTCTTTGATTTTTTCTTCTCCCCATGGATTTCTTTCCCATCTTCCAAGTCACTCTATCCCCCTGCAAGGGCTTGACTAATATCCACTGAATCACCCCAAATAGGTTTTTTTGTATCACAAGATATATTTCTTACCCCCTTGGGTGTATTCTCATAATCATCAATGGTTTCTTGACCTAAGATCATGCACTACTGGGCTTCCTACCCTATTCTTTCCTCTTCCATTTTGGTTTTGGTTTGAGAGCTCCCTTCAAACTATTTTTCCTCTTCATAGGTAATATATTGTTCATTGCCTTTCCCCTCTGTTACCCATGTATTCTTAATCTCTTGCTGCCCTATTTCCTTTATTTCCCCCTCTTCCATTTGAACCTTCTCAGTTTCCTACTTTTCTTCATAGCTTTCACTGCCTTTACATCCTTCATTATTTAAATGATCATTTATAATGCTTTCATCCCCAGTTTCTGATATCACAATGTTTTCCATTTTTTTTTGGATTTGGGCTTCTCTTGAAGTCTCTCCCTCATCTCTCTTGATTTTCCCCACTAGGACCCATTTCTTAGTCTTTTTCTGGTTAATTTTTGTCGGGCATTTCTTTTCCCAATGACCAACTTTCTTACAATGAAAGCACATGAAGGGAATGGTTTCATATTCAATACTTTGCTCCCATGATCCCAGTTTAGAATGTATATTGATTTTTTCTATCATATCTGCCTCCTGTGTTATCCCAACACATATCCTCGCATATGTAAGCATTCTCCTTGAAGTTGTGACATTATCTATTGATAGAAATTCCCCAAAGGCATTTTCTATCCCTACAAATATATCCTCACCACCCAATATTCGAGGGGCAGGCCATGGAGCTTGACCCATACAGGAACCTGGCTAACAGCTTCCTCCTCAAAGATCATATTAGGGCTCCATTTTTGGAGGACCAGGGTATTTTTCCCTATCATCCAAGGCCCATTACAAAGAATTTTCATCCTATCTTCTTCACGTGAGAAGAAAAAAGACAAGCATCCCTTTTCCATTGCCACCACATCCACTTTCCCTTTCAAGTCCTATTTTCTAGAGGCAAAATCCATAACCACTTCAATGTTTGGTCTAACCCCTAGAAATCTCCCAATCAAAGAATTTTCCATTCTTTCAATAGTGTGATCAATAATCTGATCCAAAATATCTATTGAAAAACTCCCTTAAGAGGGTTTTGATATGTTCTTGACTGGTGGTAAGGATGACTTACATGTAGGTTTGACTCCAAATAGGGATGCCCCCTTTTTTCTAGGCTCCAATTTTCCTTCTGACTCAACGGACATGGCTCCCGCCCGGGTCCCCAGCCGCAAGTCCAGCATCAAGATCTTTCCCTTGGTTCCCTTTGTCCTTAGCTTCATCCAGCTTGTTGTACTTAGACGTCCCTACATCCTTTGCACCAAGCCCACCCAAATTCAAAATTAAATTTGGTTGTTCCCACCCTTCATGCTCTCCCCCGCTGCTACTCGCCATGACTATCATTATATGTTCATAGGTTATCATTTCCTCCAAATATAATATCATCAACAAAAACTTTAGCAATAAGGGTCTTATCATCATTTCCTCCTTTCAAATACAAATTGATGTTATCACTTGTTCTAATAAATCCAATGCTAATAAGATAGGAGTGTAGTCTTTCATACCATGCTCTTGGTGCTTGTTTCTATCCATATAAAGCTTTGTGTAACTTACATACCATATTTTTCTGATCAAGATCAACAAATCCTTCAGGTTGTTCAATGTATACCTCTTCTTCTACAATTCCATTCAAAAATGCAGACTTAACATATATCTAATATACTTTGAATCCTTTATATGCATCATATGCAATTAATATTCTAACTCCTTCAAGTCTAGCAATGGGTGCAAAATTTTCTCCATAGTCAATACCTTCTTCTTGTGCATACCCTTTGCATACAAATCTTACTTTATTTCTGGTTACATCTCCATTCTCATTCGATTTGTTTCTGAATATCCATTTGGTGCCAATGACATTCTTATCACTTGGTCTCGGTACTAATGTCCATGTTTTTTTTTTCTATTTCTGCTCAATTTCCTCTTTCATTGCAATGATCCATTCTTCATTTTCAAGTGCATCTCTAAAAATTTTATGTTCAAATTCACAAATCAAACATGTGTTGTGTTTCAACTTACTTTGTGTCATCATACTAGCTCTTTTAACTCCAATAATCTGATCCTGTGGATGATGTCTTCTTACATATTTTGCAAGTACAAGTTCAATTCATTGTTCTTCATTGTGTTCTCCAGTAGGATCATTGTGTTCTTGTTCATGATCTTCAGTTGCAATATTTTTTTTATTCTTAGTTTGTGCCTCCTATTGCTCAGTAACATTACCATGTTGCACAGTAATGTTAGGTGTCTACGTGGGAAAAGTTTCAGGTTATTCAATGTAGATAAATCTACTCTAATCTTATGGTTCTTTGGTGCTTTCCTCATCATTCTTCTCAGCAAATTCATCAACTCTCACATTTGCACTTTAAATGATCTTTTTAGAAGTCTTGTTCAAACATTTATAAGCTTTTCTCTTAGTAGAGTATCCAAGAAATATTCCTTCATCACTTTTTATATAAAATTTTCCATTTCTAACATCTTTTAGAATATAGAAATGACTTCCCAATATTCTAAAATAACTCACATTAGGTATATAACCATACCATAATTCATAAGGTGTCTTGTTTGTATCTTTCTTCAGTTGTACTCAGTTTAGTGTGTATACAACAGTACTAGCAGCTTCTCTCCAGTATGTTTGTGCAACATTCTTTTCAATCATCACTGTTCTATCACAATCCACAATTGATCTATTTCTCCTTTCAGCAATTTCATTCTATTATGGTGTCCTTGGTACAGAACCTATCTCTTAATTCAATACTTATTACAAAAGTTAGTGATCTCATCAGAAATAAATTCACCTCCTCTATAAAATCTCAAACACTTCATTTCTCTACCGATTTCTTTTTCCACTTTAGATTTGTACCATTTAAACATCTTAAATGCTTCATATTTTTCTTTTAGGAAAATGACAGTCATCATTCTAGAGTAGTCATCAACAAATAAAATAAAATATATGTCCCCATAATAGCTCTGTGTTCTCATTGGTCTACATAAGTCTGTATGAACTAACTCCAAACTATCATTAGATGATAAATTCTTGCTCTTAAAACTAGATTTTAACATTTTTCCCATTTGACTATTCTTGCGCATTACATGGTCTGGTTTAGATAAGCTCGGTAAGCCTCTATGTTTTATTTTCTTACTAATCTTAACCATGTTTTCAAAATTTACATGAAAAATCCTTTTATGCCACAACCATACATCTTCATTCTTATCCATCAAATAAGTAGTTTCAGCAGTGTCAAGATAGAATAGGTTACCTTTTGATTGTTCACCAGTGTCAATCAACTTTCTTGTTTCATCATAGATTCTAGCTTTTCTATTTTCAAATGCAACTCGGTGACTTGTGTTATTCAACTATGAAACACTCAATAGATTATAATTAAGTCCTTTCACCCAATATGCATCCTCACATTTGATTTGATTGTTCAGTAATATAGTACCTTTTCCTTTCACTTGACAAGGTGTATCATTTCCCATTCTAACAGATCCACCATTATAATGCTCAAGAAATTCATATTTTTCTTTATCTCCAATCATGTGATGTGTGCATCCACTATCAATTACCCAAATGTCATACTTACTAACTTTAGAAATAAGTGATATTTCAACATACCTTTCATCTTCTTTTGAATCTTCTTTCAAAGCTACAAATATTGTCTCAACATCTTCATCAGTGTCAGAACCAGTATCATTATCTTTATCTTCAGCAATGTAACAAGCCTTCTTTCCTTTGTCTTTTTAATCTCATTCATTCCTTCTATCATACCTATTGGTTGCTTCTATATTCTCGGTCATCTTTTCTTTCATTATATCTTTCATTTCCTTCATCATTCTTTTTGTTAGGGCATCGGGTAGCAAAGTGTCTGATCTCTTTACAATTAAAACATATCAAGGGCAGTTTACCTTTATATATATTCCTTTTCATTTGTACAATCTCATAACCATTAATGCTTCAAGTTCATCAAGTTCCTTATCATCATCGTCACTGTCACTATTATTTCTTATTATGTGTTTGCTACCAAATTTACTAATTTTTAGAGTAGACATAAATGCAGATTCCATAGTAGGTATAACATTGTTGTCAAAAATTGTTCAACTCAAAATAAATCAATCTACCAACAAGGCTATCAATAGTAGTATTATTTCCATGCACTGCTCTCATTTCATGTATTGTAGAGACTCTTATAGAATAAATAGGCAATAAATTTCTAAGAATCTTACTCACAATAGTGTCTTCATCAATAGTTCCACCTGCTCCTCGAATAGCATTCACAACTCCCTTGCGTCGGGTATTGTACTGTGTTATGTTCTCTTCTTCTTTCATTCTCATGTCATCAAATTTTCCTTAGAGACTTTCAGCTTTATCTCTTTGTACATTTGCATCTCCTCCATAAACTAGTGTAATATTGTCCCACATCTGCTTGGCTGATGTACATGTCTTGATATCCTCAAATTTTGCATCAATAAGTGAAGAAGCAATCTCCACCATTATAATTTTGTGTTCATGTTTCTCTTTCATCAGATTAATAGTCAAAGGTCTAGTAGGTAGGATGAATTTATTATCTAGGTATATTGCAATTTCATCTCCAATCCCTAATAGGTATAGTCTCATTCTTCTCTTCCATGTTGAGAAGTTCTCCTTGTTCAGTTTTGGTGTATCTCTCTTATACATCTTATGATCATTAGCTTAATTCCTTTAAGACTTTCCTTCTAATCATTGTAAGCTCTGATACCAATTGTTAGAATAACTGAGAGGGGGGTGAATCAGTTGGCTCCCAATTATCCTATAGTTCCAAATTCTCCCAGATGTATATAACAACAATTTTAAACATATAAATCAACTTGGTGAAATATATAATGTAATCTCAAACATTAGTCATAAACTGAGTAGTAGTAAATTGATACTGTGATTACCAATCAATGGAGATAAAGTAATGTGTAAAGAAAAATAATAATCCACAAGAATCATACACATTGAAACATAGATTTTTAATGTAGAAACCCTTCTAAGGGAAAAATAACCTAGGACTGGTAACCCAAAATATTTCACTCTTCTAAAGTGAGCTCAGCTAAGAGCCAAACCTGTTAAAGGTTACAATGCACACTGTTAAATGTGACCTGGTTAGAGGATTTAAAACTAAAAATTCTCTCTTGAACAATCATTCACTATGGGGTCAATAAGAAAACACTCAACATTCATTAGAATGTCATAATAAAGACTTTCACGTCCTACTCGGTTATGATATTTATCTGTAACAATGGTTAAACTGATACACTAATGATCTTATTCAAATACAAATTTGTTTGCATATTTTCATATCTATGCTAAGTAAATAATACCTCTGATCAATTTGTCCACTTCAGTTAATCTGATTCTTCATACCCTATTATTCTTGGTTAATTCTCTTTCCTCTGTCGCTCGGTGATGTCTCCAAAAAATGCTTGATTCTATCTTCAACCAATTTGATCAGTCATGCAAAGAATTTTCATATGTGTGAATCAGGTGTGCTTCATAATTAATCTCTTGTCTCTTTTAGAAACATCATAACTCATTTAATTTCCACCCTTTCTATTTTTCCTCTTAATCCCCATCGTTGATTTCGTCGCTTAAACCTTCCTCGATAGTTGTTTTAAAAACATATTTCAATCTTCATCATCCAATCTTCCTTGAATTTTCAGTCATTTGATCAATATAACAAACCTTATCATTTACCTTGGAATCATCAATTGCCAGCTCATAATTCTAGTTAGCCTCTATTTGATTAAATTTCTTGATCAATACCGTGATGTTTCGGTGATCCCTAGATCGGTTATCATTATGCTCGATATACACTGTATTTACTCAGTGTTCACTGTTACTAGGTGTATACACAGAACTCTTCAGTTACCGACCACATAAACTTTGTTTGTTCCAGATCTTCAATCCATAATAGATATTGGTAATCATAATTATACTCAAATAAGTTGACATCAATGATAGTACATTAACTTATTAATGTCTATCATCATATATGTAACTCGGTTGACTATAAACAAAATGACTTCAAACATACAATCAGATGTAGTTCATCAGCTTTTACTATGTTATTCAATACTTCACTGTCTTAGATACTCACTATTTTGTTAAGTATATATGTATTGTTTAGAAGGAGATATTGAATTTTATTCAAGGCTTCATCATGCAAATTAGAGGAGCATTCAAGGATGAAGACCATCGGTTCAAGAAGAATACAAGGAGCTTCATCCAATTAAAGGAAGAGTTCACCTTTAATTCTTATTTTGAATTAGAAAAGAAGAATTATTTCATAAAATCATTCTTTGTACTCTTTTTTTCCCAGTTCCTTACCTTTGCTTGTAATACACAATAGAGCAAAAAAACATTGTAGCTCACTTTTTAGAAAGATTTGTTGGAAAGATTGCTACAATGTAGACAATTGTTATTTTGTCATTGATGTCAAACCTTAACTGGTGAGACTATTGTTATATGTTTGAGTACCATATCTATTGATTGATGAATATTTGAAGAATAGGATAACAAGAAGACTGAGGAAAAGGTTGAGTTATGAGTATACACCAGGGTACTTGATCATTTGGCACTTTGGAAAAGTGATATGTTATTTATCATTCACTGGCAGTTCATTGGAAGGTCGATGTCGAGCAAAGCAAAGTCAATGTTGAGAAAAGTGAAAGGTGATGCCGAGAAAAGAAAAGATGATGATGAGCACTAGTGAAATGTCGAGGGAGACAGAGATAGCCAAGCAGAATTATTTTAGTAATTGATGAGATTTGAGATCTCTGGCTGACATAGTTGATTTTATTGGGATATGTATTGTTAATTAAGATTGGTCCACACTCATTTAATGTACGGGAAACCATTATTAGTGCATGGATTCAATGTTTAATTAATGACTATAATGGAGAAGAAAATAAATTATAATGATGGAAGGATCTATTGGATCTGACCTAACCTAAGATCTAGAATCTTGATTAAGCAGTAAAAGATCTATCTAACCTAGATGAAGAGGTATAATATAACCTACAGAGGTTATTGTCATTGTATCCAATTGTAAGGAGAAGTTGTATGCAAGAGTATTGCATGGTTAATTGACTGATTGGAAAGACCTAGCAAAGAAGGCTAAGCAGAGAAGTAGAGAGAGATTTCTTGATGGATTTCCAAGAAGATCTGAAGTTTGAGATGAAAATGGATGCCACTCAGTGAATTAGCATTAGAGCTGAAATTGGATCTGGATTTGCAAAGTAAGTTGTATGTATCAGATCACACCTGCTGATTACTTTTTAACCATAGTATCATTTCAAATCCTTTAACCAGGTTGACCTAACAATCATTGTATAAATCCTTTGAATAAGGTGACATTCAAATTGGAATGTTCTAAGTCCTCTAACAAGGCCACTCCTGACAGGGTGATTAAATCCTTTAACCAGGTCACATTTGACAGTGTGTTTTGTAACCTTTAACATGGTTGGCTCCTAACAGAGCTCACTTTAGAAGAGTGAAATTTTGGTAGCATGTTACTGGTGGTTTTCCCCATATTGGGTTTCCACATTAAATCATGGTGTCAAAATGTGTGAATGTTTATGTTGTGTTTTACTGTTAAGTTTCTGTAAGCTTATTTCTTTAGTACAATAAACTGCACACTTTTGTTGTTTATTGCTGCCGAGAAGATCTGAGTTGTTGAAGTGGTATAAAGTTTTATATGGGCACATCTAGACCTGAGGATAACTAATTCACACCCCCCCTCTCATTTATTCTAAATTCATTCTAAAAATTGGTATCAGAGCTTTGTTCTCTTGAAATAGTTTGAAGATACTTGGAGATAAAGATCAAGATGTATAAAAGGGATGGACCAAAGATTAACAAGGACAACTTTCTTGCATGGAAAAGTTTGATGAAACTTCACTTGGTTGGTATTGGTGATTCTGCTAAATGACATATTAAACAAGAATATGTTGCCCCTACTAGAGTTTTGAATGCTGCACGATTAAGAGAAAAGTATGAACGTAATCAAGCAATGTTGGAACTTGCATCATCCCTGAACTATCATGAATTTGAGGAAATCAAGGACTGTACAAGTGCAAAGAAGATGTGGGATGCCCTTCAAACCATCTATGGAGGTGATATGAATGTACTAAGAACAAAATCTAAAAGATTGAGAGGTAAGTTTGATGATTTAAAAATGCAAGGAGAAAATATAGTGCAATATTATGATAGGATAAAGGAAGTTGTAAATGGTATTAGAGGAGCTAAGGGAACCATTGATAATGTCACTATCATGAGAAAGGTACTAAGAACACTTCTTCCTATTTATGCTATTAGAGTATCTACAATTCAAGAACTGAGATGTACTCCTAACAAAAATTTGACTCTGGAAAGTTTGGTAGGCAGACTTACTGCATTTGAGATGTCAAATTTTGACAACTCTACTCCACAAACTATTGAATCTACATTCAAGTCATAGATGGTCATCAGCAAATCAAGGAAAGAAAATAAATGTGTGAATAGTGATAGTGACACTTCAGATGATGATCTAGAAGATCTTGAGGCACTTATGGAAAGGAGACTAGATAGAGGAAAAGGAAAATTCAGAGGTAAACTTCCTATTATTATTTTTTTCTTGTAATAAAGTTGGTCATATTGCTACTAGATGTCCTGATAAGAATCAGAAAGATGAAAGAAGAGATAGAAAGGATGACCAAGACTACATAAAGTACAAGTATTACAAAGACAAAGGTAATAAATCTTGTTATATAGCTCAAGAAGCCTCTGACAGTGAATCTGATAAATCTGATGAAAATGATATAGAAGCTGTGTATGTTACAATGAAATATGATTCTGATGATGATGAGAAAACTACACTAATTTCTTATATGAGTAAAGGTGATCATTGGATTATTGATAGTGGTTGTTCACATCACGTGACTGGTGATAAGGAAAATTTTGAAACCTTAGATCAATGTAAAGGTGGATATGTTAAGTTTGGCAATGATACACCTTGTAGAGTTAAAGGGAAAGGATCAATTCAATTGACTGATAAGATTCGATGTGATGATGTGTATTTGGTTGATGATCTTAAGTATAACTTGTTGAGTGTTGCACAGCTGAACACTTCTGGTTACAAAGTTGAATTTCATCACAAGAAAGCAAAGATCTATGATGCCAATGGAGAATTAGTTGGAAGTGGTGAGCAAACTAGAGGTAACTTATTTTATCTAGACTGAGCTGAAGAGACATGCTTGTTTGCACAATATAATATTGTTTGGTTATGGCATAAGAGGCTATGTCGTGTTAACTTTAATAACTTGGTAAGCACAAGTAAATTGAAAAAGGCTAGAGGGCTGCATAAGTTAAAGAAACCTGAGAATGCAATGTGTAAGCAATGTCAATTGGGAAAAATGACTAAATCTAGTTTTAAGAGCAAAAATCATACTTCTGAGAATATTTTAGAATTGGTTCATACTGACCTTTGTGGACCTATTGGTGAGAAAATTTACTATGGAGACAAATATTTTATTCTATTTTTAGATGACTACTCTAGGATGATGACTATTATGTTTCTTAAAGAAGAATCTGATGCATTTCAGTTATTTAAGTGGTACTTGGCAAAAGTTGAAAAGGAAATAGGTAATAGTCTGAAATGTCTGAGATCTGACAAAGGAGGTGAGTTCATTTCTAATGAGTTTAATAGGTTCTACAATGATCGAGGGATAAAAATATAGATGTCCGTACCTAGGACACCACCACAGAATGGTATAGCTAAAAGAAGAAATTGATCTATCATGGATTGTGCCAGAACACTAATGATGGAGAAAATTGTTGCACAAAAATATTGGAGAGAAGTTGTAAGTACAGCAATTTATACCTTGAACAGAGTACAAGTCAAGAAAGGTACAAATGCTACACCTTATGAACTATGATATGGGTATGCAACTACTACGAGTTATTTTAAAGTCTTTGGGAGTAGATGTTTTATACTGAAGGATAATAGAAATGGTAAACTTGATGCTAAAGGAGAAGAAGGCATATTTCTTGGATATTCTACTAAGAGTAAAGCATAAAAACACTTAAATTATAACACTAAAAAAATTGTGGAAAGTGAAAATGTTAGAATTGATGAATATGCAGAGAGAAATGTAGCTAAAAGCATTATCAAGCCTGAAATTTATAGATTATTCACTTATCCTGAAGAGGAGGATTCTAACAAAACTGAAAATGAAGTTGTCAAGAAACAGGCTGCACCTGCCGAGACACAGAACAAAATTTTTGGGCAACAAGAGGTGACTGTCAAGCTATCTGATGGAGATGTTGAGTCACAATTTCAACCTAAACTAAACATTAATGATCAAACTGAAGCTGAGAAAGAGCCTAATTTGGCAAAATATGTGAGGAGGCACCATAAACCTGATCAAATCATAGGAGAAAAGGATTCTATAGTTATGACAAGAAGCAAATTAAGAGAAGACACATGTTTGATATCTGATTTTGAGCCTAAGACAGTAAAAGATGCTTTAGACAATGAAGACTAGATTCAAGCCACGAATGAAGAGATAGACCAGATAGAAAAGAACAAGACATGGACACTAGTTCTGAGACCTGACAACAAAAATGTAATTGGTACTAAGTGGGTATTTAGAAACAAGCTGAATGAACATGGAGACGTAACAAGGAATAAAGCAATACTGGTATGCAAAGGTTATGCACAAGAGGAAGGAATTGACTATGGAGAGACATTCACCCCAGTTGCAAGATTGGAAGGTGTAAGAACTCTACTTGCATATGCAGCCTACAAAGGATTTAAAGTTTAT
>MU225079.1:3024197-3034954 GCA_018584345.1 Thuja plicata
CAAGCAAGAGGAACATGGTTTGCAGACTGCACAAGGCATTATATGGACTGAAACAAGCACCCAGAGCATGGTATGAAAGATTGCACAATTATCTGATAAAGATTGGATTTGCAAGAACAAATGACAAAAAACATCTGTGTTTGAAGATAGAGAAAGGTAAAGGAATTTTATTGGCTGAATTTTTTGTTGATGACATCATATTCATTGGACAAGATATGATATGCAAAGCATTTGCAAAAGAGATGCAAACTGAATTTGAAATGTCTATGTTTGGTGAGATAAAATTCTTTGTTGGTTTACAAATACATCAAATGAAGAATGGTATCTATATCACTCAATCAAAATATGTCAAGGAGATACTGAAAAATTTTGGTATGGAAGATTCAAAACCAGTGAGTACACCCATGGCTACTGGACAAAAGTTGACAAAGAATGATGACAGAAAAGAGGTAAATCAAACACTGTACAGATCAATGATTGGTAAGCTGAAATATGTTGTACACAATAGACTTGATATTGCATTAGCAGTTGGAATTGTGTGGTTGAAGATACTACTGAAAGGTATGAAGGAGGAGATCACAGAACCAGTTGTCATATATTTTGATAACATGAGTGTCATTAATATTTCTAAAAATCATGTAATGCACTCTAAGACAAAACATATAGCTATCAAGTATCATTACTTGAGGGAGCTAGTTCAAGACAAGGAAGTGAGACTGGAATATGTACATACCTAGGAATAGTTGGAAAACATATTTACAAAAGAATTACCCAAGGATGCTCATGAGTATCTAAGAGCTAAATTGGGGGTGATTCCCCTAGCAGAGGCTAACTAGTTCTGAATGGTACTGTTGCATCAAATGTTTTAATTAGAACACTTGACACATTGATACACAGTGCGTCACATTTTTAGGATGCTGCCTAAAAACTGTGAAGTGGAAGACAAGAATAGAAAAGAAGATCAATCATAAACAAAGATGATAAGAACAACATGATACAAAGATTAGAACAAGATGAATCTTCATATTAAAGATTTCAACATCTTTGGCATTGTTGTTAAAGAGGGAGATTATTGCTAAAACAAATTATTGATAAAAACAACATATATGAGGGAGATATTACTGAAAGAGGGAGCTGAACAAGCAACAGAAAACATTTCAGTGTGATTATAGACATAGAGGGAGTCAGAATGAAGCTAAAGACATTAATGAAGATTTGTTCATATCAAGGAACACGCACACTTTTTGGATTGTATGGTAACTTTGGTTGGGAATTATTGTTTTACAGTTTAGTGTTGTCATCAATACCAAAGAGGGAGATTGTTGGAAAGATTGCTACAATGTAGACAATTGTTATTTTTTCATTGATGTCAAACCTTAACTGGTGAGACTATTGCTATATGTTTGAGTACCATATATATTGATTGATGAAGATTTGAAGAAGGGGATAACAAGAAGACCGAGGAAAAGGTTGAGTTAGGAGTATACACTAAGGTACTTCATCATTTGGGACTTTGGAAAAGTGATATGTTGTTTATCTTTCACTAACAGTTCACTGGAAGGTCAATGTCAAGAAAAGAAAAGTCGATGTTGAGCAAAGAAAAAGGTGATTCTGAGAAAATCAAAGATAATGTCGAGCGCCAGTGAAATGCCAAGGGAGACAGAGATATCCGGGTAGAAGTATTTTAGTAATTGATGAGATTTGAGATCTCTGGCCGACATAGTTGATTTTATTGGGATATGTATTGTTAATTAATATTGGCCCACACTCATTTAATGCATGGGAAACCATTATTAGCACATGGATTCAATTTTTATTTAATGATTGTATTGGAGAAGTAAACAAAATGTAATGATGGAAGGATCTGTTGGATCTGACCTAACTTAAGGTATACGATCTTGATTAAGCGGAAAAATATCTATCTGAACTAGATGAAGAGGTATAATATAACCTATTGAGGTTATTGTCATTGTATCCAAGTGTAAGGAGAAGTTGTATGCAATATTATTGCATGGTTAATTGACTGATTGGAAAGACCTAGCAAAGAAGGCTAAGCAAATAAGTAGAGAGAGATTACTTGATGGATTTCCAAGTAGATCTAAAGTTTGAGATGAAAATGGAGGCCACTCAGTGAATTAGCATTAGAGCTTATTTCTAACCATTGTATCAGTTCAAATCCTTTAACTAGGTTGACCTAATAGTCATTGTATAAATCCTTTGAACAAGGTGTCATTCAGATTAGAATGTTCTAAGTCCTCTAACAAGGCCACTCTTGACAGGGTGATTAAATCCTTTAACCAGGTCACATTTGACAGTGTGTTTTGTAACCTTTAACAGGGTTGGCTCCTAACAGAGCTCACTTCAGAAGAGTAAAATTTTGGTAGCATGTTACTAGTGGTTTTTCCCATATTGGGTTTCCACGTTAAATCATGGTGTCAAAATGTGTGAATGTTTATGTTGTGTTTTACTGTTAAGTTTATGTAAGCTTATTTCTTTAGTACAGTAAACTGCACACTTTTGTTGTTTATTGTTATCGAGTAGATCTGAGTTGTTGAAGTGGTATAAAGTTTTATATGGGAACATCTGGACCTAAGGATAACTGATTCACTCCCCCCCCCCTCTCAGTTATTCTAAATTCATTCTAACAAGATTTTCAATTTTAGAAGTATTAAACATAAATATCCTTTCTTCAAGATAGGATCCTTTCATTTTTAATAAATACAGTATTGGTTCTACTTCTTATCTTTGTGTTGCAAATGAATGATCTGATGAGATTCTTGTGATTTTTTTAAAATACTTTAATTTTGTCTCATTCATACAGTATTGAAGCAAGGAGATTTGTGTTTAATGCAAGTCATGGATTGTGTTAGGGTGAAATCAGTAGGTTGAAGTTGTGAAAGTCATTGATTTTCCTTCAAGCAAGAATTAGCTCTTAGCCTTCCTATAAAATATTTATGTATTGAATATCATATTTTGAGCTATGAAAAAATAGAACCTCTTTTATTAAAGCTATTTTTGAGTTGAGATACTTGTTAGATCTTATAAATTTGGTGGATCACCTCCTGGGATAATAGTTTTTAGTTTCAAAGCAATTTTTTGTCCCTTTTCCCATCAACTACATTAGTTTTAGGAGATTTTTCAAGGGAACCAATCCTCTTTAGAGGTAACCCACAACTTGAGGATGATCCCATGTTTAAAAGGATAGCTAAGCTTACACTTAACAAGTGTACAATCCTTTGTGATACCCATACAACCAAACCATTTTAATTATTTATAACATTCAATGTCTTGGATGTAGGATTCTATAAATTGAATGGTTTCACATGCTTCTATAAGAATGGAGTAAGTCCTCTAGTCGGAGGGAGGAAGAGAAAATTAACATCTTGAAGGAGGCAAATTTTTAAGTTGGTCTTCACTAAGGGCATCCTTAAAATACTTGATGTAAGGCTAAGAGTTTATCGTTATGCTTGAGATTCTAGCAAATAAACCTATTTTCATGGATCAAATTGTTTCCATAAATAATATCATTATTACTAACATTTTTCTAAGTAACTTATTCACATACCTTCCATATAATCTTTAATACATTAGACCCTACAAGGACAACTAGGGAACTACAAGCTAACAAGTTACTGAAAGGAAGTATCTTCCATGATTTTTCCTACTTGGGTATAGCAAGCTTGAATGAAAAATTACATGAAATACCAGTGAGAACTAATCAATAAGAATTTTTTTGAACTTTTATATTATCATTAAAGTTGAGAAGAAAAAATAATTAAGAGAAAGCATAGAAAATCCAAGGAGGTACAAGAATTTGTAAGGGGGGAATCAAAGAAAAATCCAAATATCATGAAAATGGTATAAATCGTAAACAAAGTATTGTGTGTGTGTGTGTGTGTGTGTGTGTGTGTGTGTGTGTGTGTGTGTGTGTGTGTGTGTGTGTGTGTGTGTGTGTGTCTTGTGTGTTTTCATATTATAAGAAATAAGAGAAGCACCTTAATAAATAAAGGTGAGAGAGGGGTTGTGAATGTAGCTCCCAAATATAAGGATGTATCATATCATCCTATGTGTTTTTGAATTGTTAAAATACTCATAATGAGGAATCTCTAATATTCCACAAATTAGTGATAAAATATAAATAATTTATGTTCATGCATGTGAGAACTCAAATAAGGCAAATGACTTGCAATGATCCCTTAGGAATATTCCTAAAAATAACAAGTAAAAGGAAATAACATTTATCGCATAAAGATTAATTCCTAACCCCCCTCCCTGCCCTTAAGATTTACTTGGGGGGTTTATGTAAAACCCTTCAATGGGTTCTAATTCAAGATTATTACAATGGTGGAGAAATTTATTTTGACAAAGTGGTTTGGTTAGAATATCTACAACATATTTTTTACTTTTGAAATACAAAAGAGAAATTTATGTGTCTTCAATTTTCTATCTAATGAAGTGATGTTGAAGCAAAAAGTGATTGGTCCTTGCATGAAAGATAGGATTTTTATCCAAATTAATTGCACTTAAATGTGTAGGAGAATCTTGAGATAGACGCATGTCTTCAAGTAATCTTCTTAACCATAGTTCTTATTTGGAATCATTGGTACAATTTTTATATTGAGCTTTGGTAGAGCCAAGAGAATTAGATTGTTGTTTCTTACTATTCCATGAGATTGCACATGATCCAATAAAGAAAAATGATCCTTGGATGGTTGTATTCTCCATGGCTCCCAAAATTTTAGTAGGTCACTATGAATGAGATGAAACTTATGATGTGCCCTTCATGCGTGACCTTGTGGAAAGGACTCCATATTCATCTTACCACCCATGCATTCATGTATATATAATTTTAGATGGTACAATATTAAGAAATCCTTCTCCCTTATTAGATTTTTACACAAGGAAATATTGTTAGCATTGATATGACCAAGGCTTTAATTTAAAACATTAAAATCAATAGTAGATAGTAAAGTACGGTGAGAATGAGAAAACTCAAAAAACTTTAACAAGTCATCATTGTACAATTTAGCATTAGTAATAACCTATTTTGTATTGCCATGATTGTGTAGACACTTAAAAATGACCTATTGCTTTACCGCAATGACTTTACTAACATTCTTCTTAAATTATTAAATAACCTTTGTTATTTAATTCATTTGCATCATTCCACTATATTCCTAATTTAAATTAATCATTCTCCTTAATTTCTTAATTTTGTAATTTTAATTAATTACATAATTATTAAATGTCTAAATCAATATTCATCAATTATTCCTCTATAAAGTAATTAAAAAATTAATATTAATTAATTATTCTCAATGACATTTTGATTAATTAAATAACTTTATTTTTAATTAAAAATTCCCTCTTTATTATTACATCTATCTAATAGTTAAATCAAATCTCCACTCATAATTAAATAAATAATATTTTTTTAATTAAACTAATTATTCCTCTAATAAATAAATAAGTTTAAATTATTTATTTATATTCCCCCATGTGCAAGTAAATAAATTATTTTATTTAATTAAAATAATTTATTTAATTGTATTTATTCTCTCACTTCTGACCAATACTAAGTTTCAGGTAACTTCTCAATCACCTTTCCCTTACTAATCAATCAAATCATATATCTACTCAATAGATAAATAGTCTTCTAATCCATCTAATCAGCTTTTTCTCTAATCAATTCAATCAAATCTTCAATCAATTCACTTCACTCTTCAATCTATTCTCTTAACAGATCAATCTATTATATTGAAAAGATAATCAAGTGAGTTGACCTCCCAATCAGTCTAAGTTCACTCTTCAATCACAAACAATCAGTCCCACAAATCAACGAATCATGATTGAAACTTCTAAAATTCTTATAATAGAGATATTATTCTCATATTTTAAAACCACACACACTTTGAACTCTTATGTTATCACTTTGAGGACTCATTCTCAAAGCCCACATTGCAATAAGAAGGAGAACAACAAAGGAGGATTACTAGTTTGCATGTTCATTTGTTTGAAATTGATTTTATATTATTGATTACACATGCTTTCTATTTATCTTACTTCCTCTTTTGATATTAGGGTACTAATTTCTTAACAAATCTTCTTGTATTTTAGATTTTGATGTTATTACAGGTTTTTGCAAATTTAAATTACCTTGATTACAAAATAGTGAACCCGGCATGAAACACAGAACTTCTAAAACTGATATTTTTTTATGTTGAATGCATACAGGTTGCAGGGATGCACTTGATAGGGTGTTGTGATGCACTTACCATAATCATTTGATGCACTTACATTGTTTTTTCAATGTACATACATAACCAAAATGACGCACTTACATGCTTATTCTAGCCTTATTACTTTCTCTCATCATTTGGTTTAATTTGTTTTCTATTTTTATCACTATCATTTTGGCTTTAATTCTTGAATAATTCACTATACTCTTTGTTTATCATGTTTGGGTATTTTTTATTAACTAATTGGTTTTCCTTATTGAGATTATATTATTGATTTGTCTCTATTCCCTGGTTTGAATTAGATTCCAGGTTCTTTCGGCAAACTCACACGTCTATTTCAATGCAGTCATACCTTTTTCACCACAATCATTCATCTATTTTGCCACACTCATCCATTTGTTTCACCACAGTCATATATCAAAAATGATGCACTCAATATTCTATATTGCCACACTCCTAGACCTGAAATAACACACTAATGGCCCCAAAATGATGCAGTTGCCTAATAAAAATTATCTTCTGTCTTAAAAAATATGTATTCCACATTATCAAACAGTGCACTTGCCCTTATGCAGACATGGAATGATGAAATCAATTGGTTAAACATAATAAAGTCAAGATTCAAGAGCCAGTTGAATAGTGAAAGATGGAGAGGGAGATTAAACAAAACAAAGAACCACACACTTCAAACTCTTATGTTGTCACATTGAGCACTCATTCTAATAGTTCACATTGCAATAAGGAGAACAAGAAACAAGGATTGTTGGTTTGCATGTTCATTTTTTTGAAAATGATTTCATATCATTGATTTTCCATGATTTTTGTTTATCTTACTTCCTCTTTTGATATTAGGATACTAACTACTTAACAGATCTTCTTGTGGTTGAGATTTTGATGTTATTGCAGGTTTTTACAAATCTGAATTACCCCAATTACAGACTACAAAACACTTGAAAAGTAGAGGTTAGTTGGAAAACAAAAATTACCTCCTTCACTTAAATAAGGAAAACATTTTTTGAAATTAAAAAATTAAATGCTTGTGTGTATTGTTTAACTAAAATGAGATGAAAACTCTCCTTTAAAACTTTATATGAAAAAATTTTAATAGACGTTTAAAAAATTAGTAACATTGCTTCGGAAAAAAAATACTTTAATGAATCTTTTAATTTGGATTTTAAACTTTAAAAGTGAAACCTTAATGCTAAACTATTTAAATACTTTACAAAAGAACACTTGAAATGTACAAATTATTTTTTTTTTAAATAAATAAACTTTAAATTGCTAATGCAAAATTAAAAACTTTTACAAACAATGAAAAATGGAAAAGTTTGTGATAAATGGAATAATACAGATACTAAGTGAACTAACCTTTGGTCCCTTAGGCTTCTAAGCCTCATGGACATCATTAAAATCATTCATTCATTCATTCATAGTAGAAAAGATGCACAGGAATCACAAAGAAAATGTTGCATAGGAGGTAGTTGGTGCGCGAGGTGTTAGAATTTAGCAAGTTTACCATGCAATAAATGGTTAGTTTAGCATGGGTTTATTACATTTTTAGTTAGAAATGTTTTTTGAAATGCAAAGATATGCACTAAGATGGCTACTCAAAAACATGACAAGATCAAAGAGAGCTTGATTCATAAGCTTCAAAACCTTGCTTTGCAAAAATATAGAAAAAATATAGATATACATATTAAAATATAGAGGAGTGCGGAGCACAAAAATCTTCGATCAAGATTTGCAAAGAAAAGAAGGCGGCACTCCTGAATTAAAATACTTGGCTTCTACAAAATTTTCATTAGGTGGACACCATCTTTTCTATGAGAGAGAAAAAATGTATACAATTTCTTAATTAGAAGTGGGACAGACATAAGAAAGGGAAAGCATCAAGGAAAATCTAGCAATGAATGGAATTAGAGTAAATGGCCGTGATACAGGAAATATTTAAAATAAAAAGTATCATGTAAAATATCAAGTCTAAAGAACCAAACAATAAGGGAAATAAAAAGCACTACACAAATGAATGTTTTAAGAATTAAACTCTTGCTAAAAGAGGGGTAAAAAGTTATTCAAGAACAAGAAAGATACAGAGAAGAAGGACAAGATGCTTCACAAGGAGCTTACAGATCCATGTCATTGTCCACTAAATGATCTAGCAAAGAATCCATTTCAGGAGGCAATTACCTCTTATCCTAAATATTCCAAGCATGCATTTTATCATAATCTCATTTGGCCAAACAATCAGCAACCCCCTTCCACTCTCTAGGAATCAAAAGAGTCACACAAATGAAGAATCTATCTAATAATCAGTTGTAAGTGCCAACCAACACCAGTCCACTATTGTTTATTAATAAAGGACCCCATCACCTAAGAATATGACTCATGAATGATCCTTCTCCAACCAAGAACACAGTTATGCTCAACAACACACAAGATGGCTAGAGCTTCCATAAAATTATTCATTTGAAGGCCTTTATAAACAAAAAATAAATTGGATGTCCCCAGAACTATCACGACAAACCCCACCAATACCTGCATGACTAGGATTCCCTCAGGAAGAGCCATCAGTGTTAATTTTGACAACTCTTTGTGGCAAAGGGGTCCAATGACCCTCCCTATTGATTTTCATCAGAGAGTGTCTACATCTATCCTCATAACCTTCCTAGAAGCTCCTTAAAATGGAATAATAAAAGCAATATTTGGTACACTTAGAATAATATTTAGAAGAGAAAACAAATTAAAGAATATTGTTAGCTATAATCGAGAAGTATAATCAAAAACAAAAAAAATGGTAATGAATAAGAATTATACCTGCATGCAAATTGGTTAATATTGAAACCAAAAAAAATGAATTTATTAGCCATTTTTTAAATAATATTTAAATGCATGCCAATATAATGAATAAATTTAAATTGATTATTCTAAATTTAATACGAGAAACAATAGTGACCTATCTGAACTAAACAATGAGCAATTATTTGAAGTATGATATTACCATTAATGTTGAGAAGCTAAAATAACCAAGAGCAAGCACACCAAATCGAAGGAGGAGGTACAAGAATTTGTAAGGGGGAAAAGCAAAGAAAAACTCCAATATTATATATGATATAAAACCTAAATAATAGATAGATAGATATATAGAGATGCATACATAAGAAGAAATAAGAGAAGCACCTCAATAAGTAGAGGTGAGAGAGGAGTTGCAAATGCAACTCCCAATCTAAGGATGTCATCTCTCAACTTATATGTGTGCAATGTGTCACAATCCACACAAAGAGGATTATCTAATATTCCATTTATTGTGAATAAAAAATAAATTAGTTATACTGACACATGTGAGAACTCAAATAAGATAAAATACATGTACAAATTCTTTAGGAATATTCCTGCAAGTAACAAGTAAGGGGAAATAAAACTTACCAAACAAAGATCAATTCCTTGATATTATTTATATCTAGAACCTTGCATGGCTCATCTTCATTAGTGGCCTTGATATTCCACTTTACAACTAAAGTCACACCAAGAAGTTTAAGGTATTTCATGTCCAGCTCTCTATTCATTTTATTTAAATAGCACCACTCCCACTTAGTAGAGTATTGCTTATTTTTCTCTTTACTAATTAACCACAAGAATTTCCTAATCTTCTTTTCAATTTCATTAACTTGGTAACAATTCAAGAGCTAGACAGATGATTAATATAAGTTGCATGAAGATAGTATTTTCTATTAGATTTGGATCCTCTCAACTAAGGAGAGAAATTATTTATTACACGTGTTTGCAATCAAAATTACCCTTATCTAGAACCACGTCTTTTAGACAAGGATTACGAGCAAATAAAATTCCAAGATATCTAACCTACTTGGTAGACCCACCCTTACCAAAAGTCATGTTTGGTAAACCACTTTGATGGGGTGTCATCTCATCCAAGCATGATTTCCCTAGAAGTAGAAACTTTATCACGAGAAGCAGTGAAAAATGGATCAAATGTTTTCATTAGAAAGCCCAAGTTTCCCTCATCAAGTTCTAGGAACAAAGTAGTACCTTCAACACACTGTATTTTAGTAAGTTTTCCTTGTTAGGGATATAAATTCCCATGGTTTTATATTCTTAGCAAGTAGAATACTATATCTGAGACAATTGCAAATAGGATAGGGTAAAGGGTTCATTATTGCCTAATGTATCTCTACAACATAAAACTCTCAGGTAGGGATCCATTAAGATAAATTTGTGCAACAACATCCCTCATAGTTTTGACCAAGTGACAAAATATGTCAAGAAAACATGTAATGTCCCCACCAGGGAACCCATAAGGAATCAGGTCTTATGACCAAAATTGCAACTAAATTTTTTTTTATTTTTTATTTTTATTTTTATTTTTTATTTTTTTAAACATTACGTCATTACTACTCCACATTTACATTCCTTAAGGTTCCCTTAATGAATTTCATTTACTAACATATTTACATTACTTATCCAAATTGAATTTCATTTCCTTTCTTTACTTTCACATTTAGA
>MU225079.1:3037489-3056843 GCA_018584345.1 Thuja plicata
ATGTCTTTTAAACGAAAGCATAACAAGAATAATAAACAAATACCTATCAAGAAAAACACATAGCACAATAGGAAAACAAGTAGCCTAACTTCTAGGAGGTCTCGAGTTCAACTCCCTCCTAGATAGCTAATTTTACTACAAAGGCATTTTCTTTTTAGTCTTATTATGTTTACTTTTTATTAAATACATTCATCAAATATACTTTATTTCACCCACTTTATTTACTTATTACAAATAACATACCATTTACATATATAATAAAAACATGCAATTATTATTATTTATATAAGCATGGATATATGCGTGTGCACCCACATATACACATACCTATATAAAATACAAACAATTATAACATAATTAATTACTATACGTATAAAACAAATTAATTCTAACTCATAGCATAAACCCAGACCTACATCAAATCAAGTCTATAACATAAATTGCATTCTACTACCCCAAGAAGGATAACTACCTAAACAAAATTCTAAGTCCATGGGTAACCTTGAGAGTAACTTGGTTAAATATCCACACATCAATAGTTCAAAGATTTTGAAGGCATGCTCAGACCTATGTAGCCAGGTGGAGACGATGCCTGGTACCTGCATCCTGCATCAACAACTGCTATGCATATACAAATATAAATATAAACCAACAGTGGAAAACAAGGAGGGAGAGTGTGACATCGTGTGGATCTCCCGTAGGAGTTACTACGACTGCCCCTCCTCATCCTACACTCACATCACCCAGTGTACATCAAACCATAATAGGGTCAGTAGGGTTAAATCAAAATATAAACATCATAACACAAATCAATGTAAAACATTTTACTGATAGTTTATTTCTAGTCATTCATCATTAAATTATAACTCATTTAATATGTCCAAATAACTGCAATAACCAATTATATATGCTCAAATATCTCATAAAATGCTAACTAAATAATAATCATAGTCCATCATAAAACCCAAAGTGTCAAAGCAATAGTCCTGTCTGTCTAACATAGGAAGATTCTAGGGTGGGCATTACAAAACAAATGCTTCAAGTGTCATAAGTAGAAATTATCATTCCACTTTGTCATATTCCTTTTCAAAATATAAAAGAGACACAATCACAACTTGATTGGGCAATTTAGCCCAATCTATGGCCTCTTGATGGGTAATGAGGTTTTCCAAAATGTATCTCCCTTTGATAAAGCCAATTTGAGTGTTGTCAATAAATATAGATATAATTTCCACTAGTATTTAAGTTACTATTGAGGGACACATTATCTATGGCTTCTCTATAAATATGTAGTAGGATTGTTTTTATTCAATCTATATTCTATTTATAAAATTCCACTAGAAGCCCATAAGTTATAGGGGACTTGTCATTATTTAACACATTAAGAGAATCTTTCACCTCCTCGGGTGATATATTTGTTTAACTTGTTAATATTATCCTTGGTTAATTTCCTTGGGAAAACAAGTTTTCCATTGGTAAAGGAGAGGGCCCTTCACATAGTTCTTTGTGGGTCATATATTTTATCAATGGACATCCATTTGGTTTGTGTTTTGTAAATGATCCTAACATTGAAAAAGAGATATATGAATTATGGAAATTGATGACCAATATTTTGCCTCACATTGATTGGGTTATTAGATGTGATTTTAATATGGTGGAACAGTTGGAAACTACAATTGAAACAATTGTTATATTTTCATTGATGTCAAACCTTAACTGGTAAGATAGTTATTATCTTGTAAAGTGTCATATCAATTGATTGATGAAGAAAATTTGAAAAGGAGAGATAAAAAGAAGACCTAGTGAAATGGTTGAGTTATGTGAAACTACAATGGGTACTTGATGAGATCGCACCTTGACAAGGTAATATATTGTTTATCTTAAGGTTGAGTGAATTTTGGATGACTACAACATTAGTCTTGACTGAGTAACTATTATACACCAAATTTTCACCCTACTAAACTCGAGATTCTAGTGACCTGGTATAGTGTGGGAATCACTTCTAGGTTGTGGGACCTTTGCTAACTAAAGTGAGACCTCTAGATTCTAGGTCGGTTCCTCTTGGACAATCATCTATTTTTTCTCTTAAATTTTGAAAGTAAACTTGGGAGAAAAAGGGATAGGAGGAAAACTGAAAGACTAAAAGAAAAAACTTAATTTATAAGGTGATACACCGAAAGTGACATGAATCATAACACAATGACTAAGAATTAGCATGAAATCCCTGAATTGGGATAAGTATAACTTTTTGAATAGGCTTGCAAAAGTGTTTCATAGAGAGGTCTGAGATGGAACTATTCAAGGAAAGAAAAAATTTCACAAAAATAGCTTCAAGGAGATAGACACAAACTATGACCTGCAAACAAACATTCACTCTAGCAAATAGGCACAGAAATGAGATAGGATAACAAGGAATGAACAAAATTCACAATATCATCCTTATCAATCATCTATAATAGTACACAAAGATGTGGAAAAGAAAGAGAAACTTAAGATAACCCACAAAATTCTTCAACACTCATTTATTGTATTATGCTTCAGAAAGAATCCCAAGACATATGAAAACCTAAGGGTAGGAAAAATACCACAAAAAGTCATACATGAGCTTGAAAAACTGAGAATTATAGACATATGAAAGTTTGACGACAGGAAAAATGTCATGAAAAATCTTTTCACATTCTGAACCTCCTGGCAAAAGTGCAAAAAACAACTTAGATACAACCTCCTCAACCACCAAGGCTCGGGAGTCAATTTTTCAATCAATGTAGATCAGATTAGGGTTATAAAAGATATCCTTTGGAAAAGATCAAAAAACCTAAAATAGTCACTTCTGTACATTAATGTCATTTAAAAATATCCCAAGCAATCAGATATGCCTTGGTGACATCTCCCAATGTCATAAATTTAATCAGACAGATCATATCGATCCATCTACCCTCTCTATGAGTTGAAAATGTCGCCACCACCATGAAATCTCTGAGAAAAGATTTGAATATTTGAA
Source organism: Thuja plicata (assembly GCA_018584345.1). Classification (NCBI taxonomy): domain Eukaryota; kingdom Viridiplantae; phylum Streptophyta; class Pinopsida; order Cupressales; family Cupressaceae; genus Thuja; species Thuja plicata. The sequence goes on from MU225079.1 coordinate 3,040,491, forward strand.
TTTAAATGAAAATGGTCATAGGTGGAACCAAAATACCTCACTAATGGCTTAGATTGAAACCTTTTATCAATTTTAAAATGCATCCATCGATCCTTTCTCTAGTGCCTGGGTGTCACAATCAAATCTGGACACGCATCACCTTGTCGCATTGCTGTGATCATTATTTATTGATCATCATGATCCTTAAGTCTTAGCATCGACCATAAATTTCATCATGTCTGCCTCAAATCTCTAACTAGCCTTTAAACCCTAGTTACCTTAATCCCTTTGTATCTCTAAGTCTCCATATCTCATCTTTAACTCTAGTTCAGATAGGATATTTAGAGATAAATCCTTATCGCTAAAAGAGACTCGACCGGGCCTGTTCTTGACTCGATCTTATCTGGAGATTTAGAGATAAAGGAAACTCCAAGTCATTGAACAAAAACACTAACCCTAGTCTGATTTAGAGATTTGGAAACAACCACAAGATGAAAACATGATCAACAGCCCTCACTTGATCTCTAAACAAAATTCTTAACCCCGGCAACATTATGAGATTCAGCGACAAAAAGATCTCTGAATCTCGGAAAGACTAAAGCCTTAACTCTAATAAAATTAAAATATCTAGCAAAAAAGAATAGCTCACGATCTCAAAACAAATTACTTGACCAAGGTATGATCATGATATCTAGCAACCATCACCCGATAAAAATTGCATCAACGGCCTGCGCTGAGTCTCTGAATGAATTATGACTTGATTGGTTCATTGCAAGATTAGGAGATAGACAAAAAGTGCCAAGACATAACCATTTCACCAAATCATTGAATTTTAGTGATTAACTACTGAGCGTTAGTATATTAGGAGATAAGAGACAATGCGAGATAAAGCACATGACAAATAAGAAACTTAAGTGGCATGGAAAAGTAACTTGAAATTAGAATGAGCCACAAAATGTCTAGGGTTTAAGATCTTTCCTTAGGGATTTAGGCCTTACAAATAGATCAGGGGTTAACCAGGTCTAGAAACATGCAGAGAAAAAGGAAAAGACCAGAAAACATAGACAGAAACATTACAATCTGGGCTCAACCCTTGTGGGAGACACATTTATTCCACTTGTAGGCCAAAATTTGATAGGATAGGAAATTTTGGGTAATATTAACAAGGAAAAAGATTAAGGAACTTGTGTTTGTGTCGAGTGATGCGAGTGTCGACCGAGCGCCAGTACATGCCAATAAAATTTAGTGTCGACCAAACATCAATATTTGTCGAGTGTCAAGGTATTACAGAGTTATCTAGTGATGACTAAGTGGAAGAACATAATATTGACTGAGTGTCAGTGTTTTGACAATTTGAGATATTTGAGATCCCATCCAACATAGTTGATTTTATTAGGATATGTGAAGCGTATTTAAGATAAGGATGAATGTTGTGGAGAATTAAATGAGCATTTAATTTATGTTTAACCATTCTACAATGTATATGTAAATGAAATGTTGGAAGGATTCATTGGATCTAACCAAACCCTAAGATCTACGGTGATGATTAAGAAGAAATAGATTGAGATACCTGATTAGAGGTATAAGATTAACATAATTATAGGTTATGTATGAGTGTGTGGTAGAGGTTAATTCAGTTGATTGACAAAATCTAAGCAGAAGGAAGAAAAGGTTGAAGAGAGCAGTACAGGACTGCAAGTGGTGATTTCTTAAAGGATTTCTGAGCAGATTTGAATGATAGAAATGACAATGGAGGCCAGTCATTTAATTATCATTTGAGCTATAATTGGATCTATATTTTTAAAGTGAGTTTTATGTTTCAGATTACAATTTGATGTTACTTTCTAACCATTGTATCATTTGTAAAATCCTTGTAAACAAGGTTGACATAACAGTCATATTTTTAAATCCTTTAATCAAGGTGACATTCTCATGGAATGGTCTAAGCCCTCTAACAAGGCTCACTTTTAATAGGGTGATTAAATCCCTTAACCAGGTCACATTTAACAGTGTGTAATGTAACCTTTAACTAGGTTGCCTTTTCATAGAGCTCACTTAAGAAGAGTGAAAAATTGGTAGCATGTTTCTGGTGATTTTACCATATTGGGTTTCCATGTTAAATCCTGGTGTCATACTTGTGTGAATGTTATTTGATGTGTTGTACTATTAAGAGTTTTATATTTGTTAGTGAATAGATTTTTCTTTTTATAAATAATCTTTTAATTTTCCTCTATCACCCTTAAAAGACCAACTATTCCTAATAGTTGGGTAAGTGTATTTTATAATCACTTCCCCCTGAATTTTATACAGGTACAGCTCCCTTAAACGATATTCAATCAAATGAGAAAATACTTTAATCAGTTGCCTTTTAACCAAAAATCTTATAAAGGCAACAATATCATTCTTCGATGATATGTTTTGAAACAACTAAAGAAGTACAAATAACCAGGTAATGAATAGGAAGGAAACACAGTCACTTCCACAATAGCATTTCATGAAAATCATAAACAACTTTGACTGCAGATAATTAATAATAGATAAAACTCAAGATTTAGATACCATTAAATAGTTGACTAAGATATAAAATAGATCAACTATATGCCAACACAAGGCACTTTGATTAAAATCATAAACAACACAGATTCATTTATTTTTCTGTCATGTACTTTGAGAATTACTACACATGTAATTATCTAAAAATCAATTCACTTCATAGCAAGCACCTTCTGAATTCTAATTATCAAAAACTATCTATCTATCAAAGCTTTTCCAAACCCTTTCCAAGTTTTAGCAGCCAGAATAAATCATAGTAGAGCACCAAGAGGCCTCCCGAAAAACACAGCCTCTCGATGAAATAGTTAAGTAACAAATCCATCAGTCAGAGGACACATGTCCTTGAAATTTAGCATAACAATAAAGTAAAAATAGGAAACTAGATGACAGAATCAGGTTCTTTATCCAAGGCATGATCCTCACTTGTCACTGGGCTCCCTTCTTCATCAATAACCGATTGGGTTGGTTTCCATTCTTTGTACACTTGAACTAACTCCTTGGCAAGTGACAAGTGCGGGATATTGGAGTTCACTATCCAGGCCACAGAGGTGTCTTTATTCCAACTCAACTTTTTCACCCTATCACTAACATTAGATAACTGATCAATGCACAAATAAAGCATGGATTCAATCCTTGATATCTGGGACAAATTAGAGGCCTTGGGCTGAATCTTGTCTCTGATGGTTTTAATAGCTAATTCAAAAGCATCTAAGGCACCTTTCAATTCTTGTTCACCGAAGACAGAGGGGTACGTATAAGTGAAATTAATCACTTTCAACTCTGTAAGGGTAGCCTTTTGGATTTTCTTTGCTTCAGCTTCATACTCTTTATTCTCTGTAATAGCACCTCTTATCAGGGCAATATGCCAACTGATGTTTTTTCTGAGTATGAAGAAGTAGGACTCCTCAGCACCTTTTAGTGACTTTTCTGCAGAGAATTTACCAAATCCATGCCTTTCAATCTCCATGAACTTGGTCATCACTGACACCCACTTTTCTTCATCCATGCTCCATACCTATCGCTGAGCCTACAATTCCTCTATAGCTATCTCGGTGTTATGAAGGACCGAATGGGAATCTTTGATATACTAGATGCCATTTTTTAGTACCTGAGCCATCCACTCATCCACTAAAGAAACTAGAGTTCTTCCCCTTTAAACTTGATTCAGTAGATTCTTATTTTCTTTGAAATTGGGGTCAAACACTTGAGAAGACTGAGACAACGGAGTAGCATCAAAGTTGAAAAATGCGTTAATAAACTAAGAAAGTGAAACAATGATCTATTTCAATTCTTTCTTTTCTTTGCTATCCTGTACTGAAGTAATCAGCATTTGTTGGGCTATTTCTTTGAACAAGTGGTTTTTCCCAACTCTGTCCATTGTTCCCAACTCTATTTTGGTAATTTCAAAGTCGTCAACTACCACATCTGGTTTCACTTCCTTGGGCCTATAAGTAGAAACCTCGGCTATCCATTTTCTAGTCTTAGCATCAGCAAACATGCGTGTTGTGCTTTTTACATTCTTGGCCTTGGGGGTTTTCTAAGCGTACTTACTCACAATATCCTACACTGGTATGGATATAGGAATCAAAATCCATTTTTTATTGACTAAGCAAGTCAGCCATTTGGGTGTGTCGTTGGTTGCTGCCAGTTGGGGACTGACCTTAATAGGAGTATCTATCAGATCCAAGGTTACGTCTTCAAGATCAAAAAGATCTTTCCCAATCTGGTCTTCATCACCAATCTGATAATTCAAGTCTTCAAATTTATCATCTTCCAGATTCACCATCTCCATCTATTCTTGAGTCATCTTTGCCTTCTTTTGAGATCGGGAGCGTGACCTAGTGATACGCTGAGGAGAAACCACAGATGAAAGTTCCGCAATAGACTTCTTTTTAGATTCTTTCTTCTATTGCTTACCAGATGAACCTACATTATCAGATGTTTTAGGTGTGTTAGAAACAAAGGGGGAAGAAAATGAAATGGAAGACTTATTTCCAGTCTTTTTAGGACTAAACTAACCTTTCTTCACTTGTAGCCACTTCTTAGTTAACTTGAGAACATGTGTTCTGCTTTGAATGTCATCATCTTCCTCCTTTAACCAATCAACATCTGCTTCTTCAGTATCGAGAGGTCTTTTGAAATCAGGTTCAATCAAGTCAGAGCCATCGTCTATCACTCCCTCTATGCTGAATTGTATTCTCATTGACAGAATTTGAGAGATACAGAGTCTGTTGTGGCTTTTGGTCATGACTTGAGATTTGTTTACACAATCTTCCCATAAATCCCCTAAATGGGGAACTGGGAACATGTGAGACCTTAAGCCCAGGCTGCCGCTAGCAAAGTTCTTATTATCAAAGCTTGTTCTTTCTATATAGTACTTGAAATCAAAATGACCTAGGTCACTTCCGATACTTATAGCATCTTCAAAGGTTAGACATGAAAACTTCCCTAGCTGCAATGGAAATAGTTTTTCACCTTGGTCTCCAGGAAGGAAATGCTTTAGCATGATAGCAAGCTGTCTATAGATTTTAGCAAAGATAAAATAGTCAAATGCATATCGAGGCAATTTGGTTGGGGCATCTTCAAAACCGCCAATCCTTAGATAAGAGAATTTAGGGAATTGGATGTAATAACTCCCAAACCTAGTGACAAAGTGTTGAGCTTCTGAGCTCATTCTCTTGGCTAAATCTCTAGACATTTCAAAGCAAAGTTTTCACATAAAAGTATCATGAACTCTTCTGTAATTCTGAATTACACTATCTTTACGAAGCATAGAGAAATATTCAAACACACACATGCCATCAATCCAAGGCTCATGAATCATGCCACTCCATACCTACTACATGCTAGATAATACATGAGATAAGAGGACATATAAAAGCTACAGCCAGTATGCTTGGAACTATTCAACTGTTCCCTCATGGATTCTCCAATTAACTCCACCCAATCTAGCTTATGCTTTCCCTCTAAAATAATTTCTACATAATAGAATAACCAATCTGCAAACAAAGAAGCTTCAGGGGACCCCCTAACTCTGTGTAGCATTACCATGATATCACTAATATGCAGGTGCATGTGATTTTTGTTTAATTTCTTGGGCAACTGAGAACCTCCTCTTTGGGCATTTATCAACCAATACTTAGCCATGGAAGTATGGTTTGCATTAGCATTGGGTTTGAATTTAACTAGAGATTGGGCGGGAGAAAAAGATGAGAAATTCATTTCTTGGATTTGAAAAGCCGAGGCAACAATTCCTCTATTTATGGCCATCAACACTTCGCCATTCTTGTTAAGAATTGATTCAATTTGCTGATCATAATGTTTAATACATTCATGAACAAGCTCCGGGCAAACCACGACAGGAGGGAAACATGCAGCTATACATTACCCGCTACTCAAAATTTCCATAGAAGGGACATTTTCTTCCACACATGCAATAAGCCTATCAGCTATACCTTCAATATCATAACCTTCTAAGTCCATGTCTGTTACGATAGAATTTTCATAGACTAGACTAGACACATTCCCAAAGAAATGAAATGCTGACTTCATTTTGCAAGAACGGACTGCAAATTGCTATAGAAACCCCCGCAAAATTCACCAACTTTTAAATTAAACACTGGAAGAATGACAGCCTGACTTACCTTAGTCTCTGAGGAAAATTATGCAATTGGAGCTCTGAAAAACCCTTACCTCCATTCTTTACGCGTAGAGAGAACAATAGTAATTCAAAAATGAATGCCAAGGAGGGCTTTTAAAGGAAACATCTAGAATGAGTAATTAACTACCCATAATTAAGACAATAATGTCTCGAAAAGAGAAGTGATCATTCCCACACGCGATCATTTACTAACACTTTGCACAAACTTTTATCGCACAAACTCCCCATTAATTTGACAGCTCAGACATGATTGAGCCACCACCGAAAAGACCTCTTCATTAATAGTTTTACCCGAGTGGGACCCATGCCTAAAAAAATAGTGGCTATCCTTGTTTTATGCCACCTGTCATTTTTAAGGATCCTTGAACACTCTTGAACACTCTTGAACAAGTTCAATGATGTTCGTATGTGTTCACCTTCGTTCAAACCCGTTCCTTAATATCCTACCAACACTTTGATACCGAGGGCCAAAACATTTAACTGATAATCTTCCACCCTAGACTGGCCACAGTTTCATAATCTGATGATCAAAAAACACCTTCCTTTAGCAAAAATGCTAATCATCCGCTTCTTCTTTATAAAGAAAATGAACTAGCTTGAACATCCTTGAATGCCCTTGAACAAGTTCAAGGTTGTTCATAGGTGTTCAAGCCTGTTCAAACCTGTTCAAACCTATTAGCAAAAGACTTTTCTCTCTTTGATGAGGAAGGACAGAACATAGGGAAGAACTTTTGCTGGGATTTTAAACATGAGGAATTAGGCAGCTTGAGATACACAAAATAACAAGGTGACTCTAAAAAAGTAATATTAAGGACAAAGATCAAGATTTGGACTAACACTGGCTCTGACTGGGGACTGGCTTTTCCCAAAAGCTAGAGAACTCAACTACTCTGGTTTCACAAATTACTGCAAAAAGGACTTAGAAAACCTGCAAGAAAGGGGAAACACACCAAACAGAAGCAAACCTAACCTAATATATATAGCAGGACGCAAAGACAAAGACTAGAGCTTCAGCAATTTAAGATCTTGCCCATTATAGGAAAATGGTAAGATCATTCCATCTAGATAAGCTAACCTAAAAGCATTCATTCCCAACTCTTCAGTGATAACAAAGGGGCCTTTCCACAGTGACTCAAACTTATTGTGGGCACTTTTAGGAGCTTTTCTTTTATCCCACAGCAGAACTTCATCTCCTTTCAGAAAACACTTGGGCCTTGCTCTCCTGTCAAAAATGTTCTTCACTCTAGCTTGATGTTCAGTAATCCTATCTACCAGAGCTTCTCTTTCTTCTTGTAATTTGTGCAAGTACATGATTCTCTTCTCCAAAGAGTCTTTGAAGGTTTGATCTTCAATGGCCATCTGTAGCTTCACTGCGGAGAGTTCCAGAGGAACTGACACTTGTGCCCCAATTCCATACACCAAATCAAAGGGCGCCATACTAATTGCTCTTTTAGGTGTAATCCTATCAGCCCAAAGGGCTTCAAAAAGCTTCTTATGCCAATTTTTTCCACTATCATCTACCAACTTTTTCATGATCATTATCAAGTTTTTATTACTTGACTCGGCCTGTCCATTTCCTTGGGGAAAGTAATCGGACGAGTGAGCCAAAGAAATATTGTGATCGAAACAAAAAAGAGAAAGCTCTTTTGAGGAGAAATAAGTGGCATTATCCACCATAATCTTTTGGGGTACACCGAACCGCACCAAAATGTTATCTTTTAAGAATTCACACACTACCTGAGAGTTAGCTTTTTTGGTTGGAATAGCCTCGACCCACTTAGTGAAGTAGTCAGTCATTTTTAGGATATAAATATGCCCTGCACTTGACTGAGGACCGATAGGGCCTATAAAATCAATACCCCATTGCTTGAATGGTTCACTTACCACAACTGGTCTTAAAGGCAAAGCAGCTAATTGAGGCCTTCTAGAAAATAATTGACATTTTTCGCAATTCCTGACAAATGCATAGGCATCTCTAAACATACCCAGCCAATAAAAACAATTTCAGAGGATTTTGAATGTCATTACTGTAGATGAGAAATGACCTCCATGGGCCTCTTCATGAAAGGTTTTGAGCAATTTTAATTGCTAGCTTTTATCCACACACCTTAGAAACGTACCATCAAGACCCCTTTTATAAAGCACACCTTGCCATATTACATACTTAGCCACTTGTAGCCTCAGAGTTAATCTTTTTTTAGGTGACAGCCTTTGTGGACATTCTCCATATGTTAGGAAATAGGCAGTGTCACAGAACCAAGAATCTATTAAACTAACCAATAATACTTGAGATATTTTAGATTTTGGATTTTCAGGATGACTAACATTTTCTACGATAAATTTACACAAACCCCTACCTCTAACCAGCTTAGTGGTTTTGATTATCAAATCATATTCTTGAATCTTTGTCACCCATGCTACTCTTTTATTCATCGCTATTTCTTGTTGGGTGAGTAATGCTTTCACTGCTGGATCAGGGACAAACACTACAGAATGTGAGTGAAGGATGTAAAATCTGAACTGCTTAACCGATTTCACCACAGTGAAGGCTTGCTTTTCAATTGGAGTATACTTTAGTTCATGCTTCTTTAAAGGTGTACTCATGAAAGTGATGGGGGCTTCATTTCCTAAAACATCTTTCTGAGTTAGAATTCCAGACAGAGTGTGATCAGAGGCGTAACAATAGATGATGAAATCTTTTTTGTAATCTGGGTAAACTAGAGATGGGGCATTGGCCACAGCTATCTTAATTTCTTGAAAAGCCTCCCTACCTTCTTCTGTCCACTTAAAAGGGTGTTTTTCACTCATCATCCCCACTATGTGCTTTGTCAACTCAGAAAAATCTGGGACAAAAGCCCTCAAAAAGTTAATCTGACCGAAGAAAGATTTGACCCCTGTCCTTTTTGAATATAGACTGATCTATTGAATAGCCTTGACTCTTTTGGGATCAATTCTGATTCCCTCTTCTAATACAATATGTCCCAATAATTTTCCTTCAGTCACACCAAAAACTAATTTTTTAGGATTGAGTGAAATGCCATGATCTCTACATCTCTGCAGAATTGATTTAAGGTCTCAGACATGATGTTTCCTCCTTTTGGAATACACCGTTAAATCATCAAGGTAAATTACTATGATTCTATTTTTCAGATCAACAAAAGAGGAATCCATCGCCCTTGGAAAAGTTGCTCCCGCATTGATCAAGCCAAAGGGAATTCTATTGTAAGAAAAAGTTCCCCATGGTGTAGTAAAAGCAGTCTTCTATTTATCATCATCAGCTACACTTACTTGATTATATCCAAAAAACCCATCAAGTAGAGACATCATTTCTGATCCTGAAACTACCTGTAATACATGTTCCATTTTGGGTAGTGCATAATTATCTTTGAGACTAGCCTGATTTAAATTCCTAAAGTCTACACAAATCCTTATTTCACCATTCTTTTTTCTAACAGGGACAATATTGGCAATTCAGGTTGAATAGTGGATAGGGTAGATGATTCTAGCTTTTAACATCTTGTCAACCTCTTTTAATATCTCTTCTAAAACTTTGGGATTGTAACTACGAAGCTTTTGTCTAAAAGGCTTTGATTTAGGCTTGAGAGGGATGTGGTGACTAAATTTCCCTTTCTAAAAATCTTTAAGATCACTATAATCCCAAGAAAAAACATCAGTGTAGGCTGTCAATAGGATTTGAAGGTTTTTCTTTTCTTGGGCAGATAACGTTTTACCTATAGAAATCCACTTGGGTTCAGCCACAGTGCCAATGTTCACCTTGTCATATTCCTTTTGCACATCTGATTGAGCATTTTTTCTTGGAACAAAACTATCATCCTTTCGAGAAAACAAATTCTCTAAGGACACCAAACCCTTGGGAATTTTGTTGCTTTTTAGTTGGGCAACTTCTTCTTCCTGTAAGGATTTAGGGTTTATCCCTCCATTGTCTTCATTCATTCCTTCAAAGTACGTAGAGGAGAAAGCTTCTACACTTGCCATAAAATCTTTTATCCTGGCGTCATCTTCAAAAACTTGTAGGTGTTCAATGTTATCTGGGACAGCTAGTCTGTATATCATCTCAACCCTATATGTTCCTATTTTGAAATCCGGGTGAGGAAGAAGCAGAGATGCTGATACAGCTAGGGAATCAGCCCTTTTATTGAGAACTCTGGGAATAGCTTCTATGGAGAATTCTTCAAAGGAATCTATTTCATCCCATACCAAATTTTTGTAATGTCTCAAACGCTCATTCTTTACTAAAAAATGGCCTTTTACTTGTTTGACGATAAGCTCAGCATCACCTTTTACAACAAGTGCTTTTACTCCCAATGTTTTAGCTTCTCAGAGCCCCAACAAAAGAGCTTCATATTCAGTGGTATTATTGGTATTTTTAAAATCCAATTTGTAGGAAAAAGGAATATACTGATCATCGGGCCCTTTGAAGACTACACCAGCCCCTGAACCTGTGGTAGCACAACTACCATCAAATTCCATCAACCAAATTTTTTCATTTCCACCAAGATGTTCACAAAGGGGAGGGGTTTCATCTGAGAAAATCATGTAATTACCAAATTCACGGTCTTTAAATAAAATTTGTGCTTTAAGATCATCAGATGGAATTACAGTGTATTTGTTCTTGGCTTGAGGTTCTAGTTTGACCTTTTTCTTCCCAATTAGGATGATGGCTTCTGACCAATCCATCTTTATTTCCCTGCCCATGTCTCTGCAGAAAGTTCTACTCAAGAGAATACCGTAACTTGCAGGTATATCTGCTACTAAAATGGTCAACTTGAGTCTTTTATTAGGATAGGCTGCTAAAATAGCTTGAGCATCTTTAACTTGACCGATTAAGGGTACTTGTTTTCCATCCATTGAATAACACCTCCCAAAGGTTTTGTTCATGGTCAAACCTAAAGATTTGGCTACGGATGAGGGCATAACATTGTCGGAGGCTCCAAAGTCTATAATGCAGTTACTCAATTTAAGGCCATTTAGGAGTAGGGAAATATAAAAGGGATCAGACTTCCTAGTTTCATCAAATTCACATTTCACTTCAGGAGTAGGAGTGACAGCGGCATCGCTCTGGTTCATGACAAATGGTGAAATAACTGTAGCAAAATCAAGTGGTTGATCAATTGGGTCAACAACACATTGGTTAGATTGTGATGGGTCTACAAGGTCACCTTTCACATATTTGACTAGTTTGTCTAATTCTTTGGGATTTAACCTCAGATATTCTGCAGGAGAGATTTGAATAGCAGAAGACTTGCAAAAGTCTACAATATCAAAATAAGACAAGTTGGAGTCTTTTTGCACAACCTTAACATCAGGGATCAAAGAACTAGAAGAAGAAGCAGTACTTACAGGATCCTGAGTCTTATAGATAGGATTAGCTGGAGCCAGAATATTCTTTGAAGACTTTTGGTTTTGAGTAAGCATAGCACAAGCAAGATCCCCAAGGGTAACTAGAATATCTCCTCTTTCTGAATCAGATTCATATTCTAAAAAGTATGAACCAAAGTCACTAGGTCTATCTTGAGGGAGCTCTTCTATAGTACATTCCCCTAGTACACCCTTAGTAGGCTCCATTTGTACATGTCTTTGCATATCAGGACAAGAATTACCATCATGATCTGTTGTCAGATGGAAGGAACACATAACAGCTTCTTTTGGTGAAGCTTCTATGGAAAATCTTGGTTGATTTGGAGGCAACAGAGGAGTTTTATTGTGCCATTGATTAGGTTGTTTTTGATTGATATCTTGATAAGGAGAAGGGAAAGAAGATCCATGTTTAGGTAATTGCCTTTTCAAGGCGATTACATTGTTCAATAATCTCTAAACTACTAGATCTGTAGGAGCCAAAGAAGAAGGTTGAGAATGAGGATTTTGAACATCTTTTCTCCATTTCCCAGCTATAATAAGATCATCTTCTAACTCAGTAGCCTATTCTTGGGCAACAAATAAATCAGTTGGTCTACTCCTCAAGTGGAATCCTATGTTTGGGGGCATAGAATTTACAAAGAAACACTGCTATTTTTCAGGGGTTGGTCTTTTGGCAATGAGGATTCTATGAATAACTTTGTTGTATCTTGCCACATAATCTCTCATGAATCTCCTTCTTCATTTGTTTTAATTGTGCTAGCAAAGAATGTTCATCATCAGCTCCTTTAAAATGCCCTTCAAATGCTGTCTCCATGGTTTTCCAACTTGTGATGGATCAAGCTGGCAGGTGGCCAAACCATTCTACGGCTCCTTCTGAGAGAGATTCAGTGAAGAGTCTTACTGCTACATCTTCATGTTGTACTGCCAAAATGGCAGTAGCTACATTGAATGCATTCAAGTGTTCATCGACTGAAACTTTGCCATCTCTTGAGAATTTAGGTAAGACTTCTTTGATACCTTTAGGGAGAGGATGATGAGCTCCCAAATTCAAAGGACCAATGGCTGCACCCCATGGCTGAGCCATAACTGTAGTTGGAAATATTGTAACTACATGTGGAACTTGTATACCAAACAAAGTTAAATCTTTCCAGACACTAGAGGACGAAGAAGAATTGGGGGTGGCTTTAGGAGGAGAAGGAGGTCTACTTTTTGCTTTGGGTCTTAAGATAGAGGGGGAGAAAAAATGAATATTTTGCAAGCTTTCAAAGAAAGAATCAAAAATACCCTCCTTCCTCTGGGACCTGGTGTAAGGGTGAGAATTTATAATTATTCTAATTTATCACTTTTGAGTGATTCTATCAACAACTTGTACCTCCTGGGCGACTAGGAGTCCCCTTAACCACTCTCCTATATCTTCCTATTCTTTTAAAACTAGGAGAACTTGCTGATACTGATGATAACTGGTCTTTAAACTCCAAGCAACAATGTTCAAATCAAAAATGATATCCTCTTGAGTGCTTTGGAAATTAAGATCTGGTTGGATAATAGGAGGTTGCTCCTCCAAATTGGGTATTATCACAGCTAGTAGGACCATAACTTATTCATAAAATAGAACATTAAACATGGGTCTACACTGTAAGCGCTCCCCAGTAGAGCCACTAAAAATCTGTTAGCAAATAGATTTGTCTTTTTATAAATAATATTTTAAGTTTCCTCTATCACCCTTAAAAGATAGACTATTCCTAACAGTTGGGTAAGTGTATTTTATAATCACTTCCCTCTAAATTTTATTCAAGTACAGCTCCCTTAAATGATATTCAATCAAATGAGAAAATACTTTAATCAGTTAGCTTTTAACCAGAAAGCTTATAAAGGCAAAAATATCATTCTTCGATGATATGTTTTGAAACAACTAAAGAAGTACAAATAACCAGGTGATGAATAGGAAGGAAACACAGTCACTTCCAAAATAGCATTTCATGAAAATCATAAACAACTTTGACTACAGATAATTAATAATAGATAAAACTCAAGATTTAGATACCATGAAATAGCTGACTAAGATATAAAATAGATCAACTATATGCCAACACATGGCACTTTGATTAAAATCATAAACAGCATAGATTCATTGATTTTTCTGTCATATACTTTGAGAATTACTACACAGGTAATTATCTAAAAATCAATTCAGTTCACAGCGATCACCTTCTGAATTCTAATTATCAAAAAATATCTATCTATCAAAGCTTTTCTGAACCCTTTCCAAGTTTTAGCAGCCAGAATAAATAGCAGTAGAGGACTGAGAGGCCTCCCAAAAAACATGGCCTCTCAATGAAACAGTTAAGTAACAACTCCATCAGTTAGAGGACACGCGTCCTTGAAATTTAGCATAAAAATAAAGTAAAAATAGGAAACTAGATGGCAGAATCAGGTTCTTTATCCAAGGCACGATCCTCGCTTGTCACTGGGCTCCCTTCTTCATTGGTAATCGATTGGGTTGGTTTCCATTCTTTGTACGCTTGAACTAACTCATTGGCAAGTGACAAGTATGGGATCTTGGAGTTCACTATCCGGGCCATGGAGGCGTCTTTATTCCAACTCAAATTTTTCACCCTATCAGTAACATTAGATAACTGATCAACGCACAAATAAAGCATGCATTCAATCCTTGCTATCTAGGTCAAATCAGAGGCCTTGGGCTGAATCTTGTCTCTGATGGTTTTAATAGCTGATTCAAAAGAATCTAAGGCACCTTTCAGTTCTTGTTCACCGAAGAAAGAGGGGTAGGTATAAGTGAAATTAATCACATTCTACTCTATAAGGGTAGCCTTTTGGGTTTGCTTTGCTTCAACTTCATACTCTTTATTCTCTATAATAGCACCTCTTATCAGGGCAATACGCCAGCTGATGTTTTTTCTGAGTATGAAGAAGTAGGACTCCTCGGCACCTTTCAGTGACTTTTCTGCAGAGAATTTACCAAAGCCATGCCTTTCAATCTCCATGAACTTGGTCATCGCTGACACCCACTTTTCTTCATCCGTGCTCCATACCTGTCAATGAGCCTACAATTCCTCTATAGTTGTCTCAGTGTTATGAAGGATAGAATGGGAATCTTTGATATACTGGATGCCATTTTTTAGTACCTGATCCATCCACTCATCCACTAAAGAAACTAGAGTTCTTCCCCTTTGAACTTGATTCAGTAGATTCTTATTTTCTTTGGAATTGGGGTCAAACACTTGAGAAGAGTGAGACAATGAAGTAGCATCAAAGTTGCAAAATGTGTTAATAAACTGAGAAAGTGAAACAATGGTCTATTTCAATTCTTTCTTTTCTTTTCTATCTTGTACCGAAGTAATCAGCATTTGCTAGGCTGTTTCTTTGAACAAGTGGTTTTTCCCAACTCTGTCCATTGTTCCCAACTCTATTTTGGTAACTTCAAAGTCATCAACTGCCATATCCTGCACTGGTATGGATATAGGAATTAGACTCCATTTTTTATAGATTGAGGAAGTCATCCATTTGGGCGTGTCGCTGGTCACTGCCAGTTGGGGACCAACCTTAACAGGAGTATCCATCAGATACAAGGTTACATCTTCAAGATCAAAAAGATCTTTCCCAATCTGGTCTTCATCACCAATCTAATAATTCAATTCTTCAAATTTATCATCTTCCAGATTTACCGTCTCCCTCTATTCTTGAGTCATCTTTTCCTTCTTTTGAGATCAGGAGTGTGACCTGGTGATACGCTAAGGAGAAACCGTAGATGAAATTTCCACAACAGACTCCTTTTTAGATTCTTTCTTCTGTTGCTTACCAGATGAACCTGCATTATCAGATGTTTTAGGTGTGTTAGAAACAAAGGGGGAAGAAAATGAAATGGAAGACTTATTTCCAGTCTTTTTAGGACTAAACTACCCTTTCTTCAGTTGTAGCCACTTCTCAGTTAACTTGAGAACATGCTATGTTCTGCTTTGAATGTCATCATCTTCCTCCTTTGACCAATCAACATCTGCTTCTTCAGTATCGAGAGGTCTTTTGAAATCAGGTTCAATCAAATCAGAGCCATTGTCTGTCACTCCCTCTATGCTGAATTGTATTCTCATTGATATAATTTTAGAGATACAGAGTCTGTTGTGGCTTCTAGTCATGACTTGAGATTCATTTACACAATCTTCCCAGAAATCCTCTAAATGGGGAAATGGGAACATGTGAGACCTTAAACCTAGGCTGCTGCTAGCAAAATTCTTATTATCAAAGCCTATTCTTTTTGTATAGTACTTGAAATCAAAATGACCTAGGTCACTTTTGATACTTATAGCATCTTCAAAGGTTAGACATGAAAACTTCCCTAGCTGCAATGGAAATAGTTTTTCACCTCGGTCTCCAGGAAGGAAATGATTTAGCATGAAAGCAAGCTATCTACAGATTTCAGCGGAAGATAAAATAGTCAAATGCATATCGAGGCAATTTGGTAGGGGCATCTTCAAAACTTCCAATCCTTAGATAAGAGAATTTAGGGAATTAGATGTAATAACTGCCAAACCTAGTGACAAAGTGTTGAGCTTCTGAGCTCATTCTCTTGGCTGAAGCTCCAGACATTTCAAAGCAAAGTTTTCCCATAAAAGTATCATGAACTCTTCTATAATTATGAATTACACTATCTTTACGAAGCATAGAGAAATATTCAAACACACACATGCCATCAATCCAAGGCTCATGAATCATGCCACTCCATACCCTACTACATGCTAGACAATACATGAGATAAGAGGACA
>MU225079.1:3056893-3067500 GCA_018584345.1 Thuja plicata
AATCCAAGGCTCATGAATCATGCCACTCCATACCCTACTACATGCTAGACAATACATGAGATAAGAGGACATATAAAAGCTACAGCCAGTATGCTTGGAACTATTCAACTGTTCCCTCATGGATTCTGCAATTAACTCTACCCAATCCAGCTTATGCTTGCCCTCTAAAATAATTTCTACATAACAGAATAACCAATCTGCAAACAAAGAAGCTTCAGGGGACCCCCTAACTCTATGCAGCATTACCATGATATCACTAATATATAGGTGCATGTGCTTTTTGTTTAATTTATTGGGCAACCAAGAACCTCCTCTTTGGGCATTTATCAACCAATACTTAGGCATGGAAGTACGGTTCGCATCAGCGTTGGTTTTGAATTTAACTAGAGATTGGGCAGGAGAAAAAGTTGAGAAATTCCGTTCTTGGATTTTAAAAGCTGAGGTAACAATTCCTCTATTTACGGCCATCAACACTTCGCCATTCCTGTTAAGAATTGACTCAGTTCACTGATCATAATGTTTAATACATTCATGAACAAGCTCTGGGAAAACCATGGTAGGAGGGAAACATGCAGCTATACATAACCCACTACTCAAAATTTCTATAGAAGGGACATTTTCTTCCACACATGCAGTAAGCCTATCAGCTATCCCTTCAATATCATAACCTTCTAAGTCCATGTCTGTTACGATAGAATTTTCATAGACTAGACTAGACACATTCCCAGAGAAATGAAATGTTGAATTCATTTTGCAAGAACAGATTGCAAATTGCTACAGAAACCCCTGCAAAATTCACCACCTTTTAAATTTAAACACTAGAAGGATGACAGCCTAACTTACCTTAGTCTCTAAGGAAAATTCTACAACTAGAGCTCTGAAAAACCCTTACCTCCGTTCTTTATGCATAGAGAGAACAATAGTAATTCAAAAATGAATGCCAAGGAGGGATTTTAAAGGAAATTTCTAGAATGAGTAATTAACTACCCATAATTAAGACAATAATGTCTCAAAAAGAGAAGTGACCATTCTCACACGCGATCATTTACTACCACTTTGCGCAAACTTTTATGTCACATGAACTCCCCATTAATTTAACAGCTAAGACATGATTGAGCTACCACCGAAAAGACCTCTTCATTAATAGTTTTACCTGAGTGGGACCCATGCCTGAAAAGATGGTGGTTGTCCTTGTTTTATGCCACCTATCGTTTTTAAGGATCCTTGAACACTCTTGAACAAGTTCAATGATGTTTTTATGTGTTCACCTTCATTCAAACCCATTCCTTAATATCCTGCAAACACTTTGATACCGAGGGCCAAAACATTTAACCGATAATCTTCCACCCTAGACTGGCCATAGTTCTGTAATTTGATGATCACAAAACACCTTCCTTTAGCAAAAACGCTAATCATTTGCTTCTACTTTATAAAGAAAATGAACTAGCTTGAACATCCTTGAACGCCCTTGAACAAGTTCAAGGTTGTTCATAGGTGTTCAAGCCTGTTCAAACCTATTCAAACCTGTTAGCAAAATACTTTTCTGTCTTTGACGAGGAAGGACGGAACATAGGGAAGAACTTTCACTGGGATTTTAAAAATGAGGACCTAGGCAGCTTGAGATACACAAAATAACAAGGTGACTCTGAAAAATTAATATTAAGGACAAAGATCAAGATTTGGACTAACAATATTCTACAAGTTGATTACATTAGGATAGTAAACTGCAAGTTTATATTATTGATTATATGTTATAGAGACCGGGTGGATTAGTGAGTGGATATGAGTTGGTTTAAGTGTTTGAAAGTTCAATTGGTACATCTAGACCTAGGGTAATTGATTCCCCCCCTCCCCCCTTCTCAGTTATTCTAAATCATTCTAACAATTGGTATTAGAGAATTGTGGTGCTTGTAGAGAAAAGTTTGAAGGCACTTAAAGATAAATATCAAGATGTATAAAAAGGAGGTACCGAGGTTGAACAAAGAGAACTTCCCTGCATGGAAAATTTTGATGAAGCTACACCTAGATGGAATTGGAGATGCTACAAAATACTATGTGGAAAATGATTACATAACAGTGTCTACTATTATGACAGCTTAGTAGATGAAAGAAAAACAAGAACACAACCAAGTGTAGGATTTGAGAGACAAATCCACAGAAACCCGAAAAACACCTGCATGCAAGAACCCATCATAGAAGAGAAGTAGAAAGAGAGAAGGAGAAGAACTTAGAATTTGCTCAGAGAGTGAGAGAAAAATTATAATCTAAATTAATGAAAAAAGAAACTACAAAGTTCAACCTATAAAGGTGAACAAAACCATAAAACAGGAAAAGCTAGGTTGCAAATTAATAATTAATATAAATATAAATTATAATGCACCTAAGAGATAGCTTAAGTAAACTAGAGTAATAAAAAAATTAATTAATTAAATCAAAGTGATCTAATTAATAAGCGTAAATATATAATTACTCTAACACCCCCCCTTAAGCAAAGCTCAGGAGGTAAGCTAACCTAGCACAGCTATGAAAGCAGGTAAAAAGGGTCCCAGCAATAAGGCCTGATCAGGTACCCAAGAACAACAAAATATTTGTAAAGCAGAGAAATAGAGAAGAGCACATGGGAAAAACCCTACTCTAAGAAGAGATAGAAGAAAATGCAGAAAAGAATTTCTCAAGAGACTCTCTCAAAACCATAAGTACAATCAAACCCCCCATGAGAGAGGGATGAGATACCAAAGCCCCCCCAGAATGATGGAACCCCTATAGGAATGATCGAACCAATGGAGCTCCAATGAGGAAGAAATAGAGGTATAGAGTAACAAGGAAACCCCTGAATGAGAGGTGAAATGAAAAGACTGAGCTAGTGCTCAAAGGAGAATGAATGAGACTCCTAGAATGGAATCCCCAATGAAGGTGGGCCAATAGATGGGCTGAATTTTTCAGCTGGGAGGAGATGAATTTCCTCAGATATGCCCTCAACAACTGGAGGGGAAGGCTCTATGTAGGGAGTGACCATAATAAGGACTGCTAAAGAAGAATCATGCTGAACAAAGGTAGGTACAATAGGAGGAGGAGGTGGAGAAGCCACAACACTAATCTCAGGAGCAACACAGAAGTTTAGGTGACCTGACTTATTCTCACTAGATACTCGTGAAGTAGGAGAGATATTCTCTGACATAAGAGATGGTGAACCAAAATGGGAGGAGTAAAAGCGGGTGGCATGATCAACTATCCCTATAGAAACAATGTGTCTAGTCGCACTATCGTGGATGTCTATAGAATCTGCAATGAACTCAATTGTCGTCTCTGCCCCATTGTGAGTAATCTGATAAATGGAGAGAAGGTTCGATGACAAGGATGGAACACATAGAACATCATGGAATGCACCATCATCAATGTCAATAGAACCCTGACCACACACAGGCATAACAATGTCATTCCCCATCAAGATGTGTTGGGTAGGAGAGGCCGCAAAAGATGAGAAGGAACTTCGAGAAGATGCCATATGATGTGAAGCACCAAAATCCAAAAACCACCTAGAAGAGGGAGAAATAGTAGATGCACATAAGGCATGACCCTTTCTTTTGTATGACCCATTTGCCTAAGATGATGATGAAGAAGACCAGCGAGAAGAGGAAGAAGGAATATCAATGTTGCTCTTATGAAGAAGAGCTGTCAAATCAGCAATCTATTGGGCATATCCATCGACCTTCTTCTAAAAGCGTTGAGACTCATCATGATCAAACTTATTGCAATAAGTACACTTGGGTTTTTCTATCTTCAATTTCCCCTTAGGTGAAGGAGGCGGGCCAGAGGAATGCTAAGAAGGAGAATCCTTCCAAGATTCTATGGATGATGATACATGTTTCTGCTCTGGTTTCCATGGAGATGTGTGAGCAACCAAGGCATGGCTCATAGAACCTGAAGCATTATTCAACTATTGAATCTTTGATTGCTCTTGAGTCAACTGATCACAGAAGGCCACAAATGAAGGCATATTGTGCCGAGGACCAAATGCATCCATAGTGGAATAGAAAGTGGAGGAGAAAATCTGGAACTCTCCATGAAGCTTTGAGAGTATCAGAAAGATACACTCATCATCTGATTTGGTCTTCCCACATCCCTGTAAAAGTGATTGGAGAGAATTGAACTTCATCAAGAAGTCCTCAATGGTGGAAAAACTATCAAGAGACAAGGATGTCAGCTCTGCATCAAGCTGAAGTGCCCTGAATGCATTCACTATGCCAAACAAATCTGCAAACTTCCCCCAATATGCACAAGGAGTGGTCAAACCATCCAGATGAAACAGGAGGTTGTCTAAAATGTGCAGTGAAATCAAACCCATGGCTTCATCCATTTTGTTTCTGTTGTGAAGGACCTCAAATGGACGCTGTAGAATAGGTTGGTTCTCATCCAGACATGACCATAAGCCACGTGACATGAGAAGCCTGGTTATGTGTGCTTTCCAGGTGTGATAATTGTGAGGTGTCAGTCAGGCCACAGAGGGGTATGACATTGAGAGAAGAAGTAGATAGAAGTAGAAGGGTTGTTTTTTAATTAAAGTACAAAAATCAAATGCACCCCCCATAATGTATAATTCTATCCTCCCATACAGCAAAAGACAACTATATAAAGCATAAAAAATGAGAAGAAAACCTGTAACCAGATGTAGAGATGGAGGAAAGGGAAGCCACTAATTTGATGCCAAAAATAAGAGATCAAATGGTCAAATTAGAAATCAAGACTAGCACCATTGTGTCCAGCTTAGAAACACCTTTTCGATGATATTTTGTTTTCTGAAAACGGACACCGTATGCACAAGTTACGGTCAAAAAACCAACTGTTCCTCCGAAAATGAGCTCACTGGAAAAAACCAGTCACGAGAAAAAAATTAATGGTCAAATGACCGTCACAGATGCCAAGAAAAAAATTGATGGCCATCTGCACGTCGCAGGCCTGTCTCACTGGAAAAAAAATTTGTCACCAAAAAATTGAGAAAACTGCTAGGAAATTTTGAAAATGCCCAGAAAGATGATGTCATATGTGGTTGTAATAGTCAGTGGCATGTAGGTGGTGGAGTGGTGGCACTGGCCAATAGAGGTGGTGGTCGGGTGGTAGGCTGGCGGCTCCCAGGCGGTGCTGCACCAGCGGCGGGCCGGTGGTGGAGGGAGCAACACACCAGTGGGAGGCCAAGCACAGGCTATGCACGGGTGGTGCCGGGGTGGCACACTGGTGGTGCACCTGGCAACACCCAAAAAAGCCCTAAAATGGGCATTTTTCAATATTTTTTGAATTTTTTTTTTGATTTGTGTGTCGTACAGCCTAGGAGTGAGAAAAATTTTCTCAGGGGTCACTGTGACCAAAAACAACAAACTTTATATGATTTTTGACTCTCCTAGGCCTTTTGAGTGCAATGGTGGAGTTCGTTTTGGCTCAAAGTGCTCAAAAAAATAGCACCTCCTCTAAAATGAAGAAAAGACCCCAGAGAGGATGTGGCTTTTATCTTTGAATCATAGCTCCAAAAGACATCAGACCAAGCAGCAGTAGGGAAGCTCTGATACCATGTAGGATTTGAGAGACAATTCTACAGAAACTTGAAGAACACCTACATGCAAGAACCTGTCATAGAAGAGAAGCAGAAAGAGAGAAGGAGAAGAACTCAGAATTTTCTCAAAAAGTGAGAGCGAAATTATAATCTGAATTAATGAAAAAGAAACTACAAATTTCAACCTATAAAGGTAAATGAAACCCTAAAATAGGAAAAGCTAGGTTGCACACTAATAATTAATATAAATATTAATTATAATGCACCTAAGAGATAGCTTAAGTAAACTTGAGTAATAAACAACTTAATTAATTAAATCAAAGTGATCTAATTAATAAGCATAAATAGATAATTACTCTAACACCAAGCAATGTTGGAGATTACATTAGCCCTAAGCTATCCTGAATTTGAAGATATAAAAGATTGAAAAACTACAAAAGAAATGTGGGATACTTTGGAAACTATCTATGGAGGTGGTACAAATGTATTGAGAGCTAAATCTGAAAGCTTGAGAGGTAAATTTGATTAAATGAAAATGCAAGATGGTGAAACTATTGTTCAGTATTGTAGCCAAGTTAAGGAGGTTGTACATGCTATTAGAGGAGCTAATGGAACTATTAGTGATGATATTTTTATTAGCATGGTACTGAGAACCTTACTTCCTATATATGCTATTAGAGTATCTTCTATACAAGAACTGAGATGTACTCCTGGTAACAACTTAACTCTGGAAGGTCTAGTTGGTAGACTTACTTCTTTTGAAATGTCAAATTTTGATAATTTCACTCCTAATCGTGTTGATTCTGCATTCAAATCACAATTGACTCTTCATAAATCAAAGAAAGGAAAAGAAAGACATGTGAATAGAAACAATGACACGTCTGATGAAGATCTTGATGAACTTGAAGCACTTATGGCTAGAAGACTACCAAGAGGAAGAGGAAAATTCAAAGGTAAACTTCCTATAATCTATTTTTCATGTAACAAAGTTGGCCATATTGTTGCAAGATGTCCTAACAGGAATGACAAGAATGAGAGAAGAGAAAGCAAGTCTAAAGAAAAAAGGGATGACATAGATTTCAGAAGGTATAAGGACTATAAGGAAAAAGGTAAGAAATAATGCTATGTTGTTGAAGAAGAAACTGATAGTGAATCTGATAAATTAGATGACAGTGATATAGAAGTTGTTTATGTTACTATGAAAGATTATTCTGATGAAGATGAGAAAACTGCACTTATTTCATATATGAGTAAAGGTGATAGATGGATAATTGATAGTGGTTTCTCACATCACATGAATGGTGATAAAAGTAAATTTGAAACCTTAAACTATTGCAAAGGTGGTAGTGTTAAGTTTGGTAATGAGAAACCATGTCCTGTGAAAGGAAAAGGATCGATAAAACTAACTGATAAGATCACATGTGACAATGCCTATTGGGTTGAAGGACTAAACTATAATTTGTTGAGTGTTGATCAGTTGAATACTTCTATATATTGAGTTGAGTTCCATCACAAAAAAAGATAAGATTTTTGATGCTACTGGTGAACTGATTGGAAGTGGAGAATAGATAAGAGGTCATTTGTTCTATCTAGATTTATCTGATGAGACATGTTTGTTTGCACAATATGATGATATATGGTTATGGAATAAGAGGTTATGTCATGTTAACTTTGACAATTTGGTAAACATTAGTAAGATGAAAAGAGTAAGAGGGTTGCCAAGATTGAAGAAACCTGATAATGTTATGTGTAAGCAATGTCAGTTGGGAAAAATGACAAAGTCTAGTTTTAAGAGAAAAACCTATACTTCTAATAATATTTTGAAATTGGTTCATACTGACCTTTGTGGACCTATTAGTGTACAAAGATACTAAGGTGATAAATATTTCATACTTTTTGTTGATTATTACTCTAGAATGATGACTATAATGTTTCTCAAAGAAACAATGTGATGCTTTTCAATTATTTAAGTGGTATTTGGAAAATGTTGAAAAAGAGACAGGTAAGAGCTTAAGATGTCTGAGATCTAACATAAGAGAGTTTATATCAAATGAGTTTCACTTATTTTGCAATGATAGAGGAATTAAAAGACATATGTATTCTCCAAGGACTCCCCCACGGAGTGGCATAGACGAGAGAAGGAATAGATCAATAATGGATTGTGCAAGAACACTGATGATAGAAAAGAATGTTGCACAAAAGTACTTGAGAGAATTTGTAAGTATAGTAGTCTATACATTGAACTGAGTACAAGTCAAGAAAGGTAATGATATTACACCTTATGAGTTATGGTATGATTATGCACCTAATGTAAAATATTTTAAATTTTTTGGGAGCAAATGTTATATACTAAAGGAAGATAGAAATGGAAAACTTAATGCTACGAGTGATGAAGGCATATTCTTAGGTTATTCCACTAAGAGAAAAGTGTATAAGTGTTTGAATTCTAACACTAAAAAAGTTGTGGAAAGTGCAAATGTTAGAATTGATGACTATGTAGAAAAGAATGAAGTGGAATGCAAGAAAGAACCTAAAGATTACAGATCTTTCATTTATATGAACAAAGGAGAGATCAGAAGTGTGCCTGAACTAGAAAAAGAAGTTGTCAAACAACAAAATGATGTTGATGAACTATAACCGATTGAATGTTTGAAGATGAAAAAGTTGATAATCACTGAGATGCAAAAAGTAAATGCAAGACATTAAATTAGTTAATATATTTTATTTTCATTGATGTCAACTTGATATGGTATGATTACTCATACACATATTGTCACAACACTTAAAGATCTGAAGAGACAAAGTTTTTTTCATCGGTAATCATGTACAACGAGTGACAGTGAACCCTGAGCACAAAAGTTCACGGTGTTACCCACCGGATAGTGTTACCTGAGCAAGTGATACCCAAGCAAGCATTACCAAGCTAAATATAGTTTTCACCAACCAGAACTGAAGTTGATGCCTGAGCTATTTGTAGTAGTCACCGAGCACAACTGAAGTGTTGACCGATGAGAACTGAACTTAGGATATGAAAAAACAACTTAGCTGGCAAGAGTTATATTTAGAGTTAACTGATTGTTTACTTTATTTTCATCGATCAGATAAAAGCTAAAGATAAGAAGAAGATTTAAAAGCATGTTTTATTCTAGAAAACAAGGAGAGATTTAAGGAATAAAACTAAAGCAAGCATGGTGAGCTTTACGGATCAAGAAGCGATCAACGAAGAAAACAAGAAGGAAAGAAGAATGGTGAAATAATGTCTATATAAAGAGACAAGAAATTCATTATGAAAAAAGGAATGCTGAAGAGAAATATGATGAAGATAAGAAGTCTTTATAGAGAACTGATCATATAAACTGAAGAACAAAGCTAAGATTTTTGCAGACATCAAACAACAGAGAAGTAGTGGCACTCACTAAGAAGAAAGAAGTGGAGAAAAGGAATTGAAGAGAATAGTGATCAGAAAGGTATTATGGAATTACAATAGATCTAAAAATTTGTAATTCAAAGTTGTATTAATGAACAGAACATCTACTAATTCAATTTGACCATTGATTTAGAAAATCTCTTAACATAGTAGGATTTAACCATCCTTAATATATTGAGATACATCCCAAGGAGTATCAAAAGGTTTTCATCTTGAAAGCATAGTGAATTCTAGGTTAAGTGATAAACTATTAGTTTTAAATCATCTAACAAGGTCGCACTTAATAGTGTGTTTATAACCTTTAACAGGGTTGGCTCTTCATCGAGCTCGCTTCAGAAGAGTGAAAATTTTGGGTTACTGGTCCCAAGGTTTTTTCCCTTAACAGGGTTTCCATGTTAAAAATCCATGTGTCAAATGTGTATATGGTTCATTGCTTTGATGTTTTTCTTGACACATTACTAAAATAGAATTGATCAGTATACGCTAAGTTATTTAGTATATTTCAGTAAAGGTTAAGAAAAGATAGACTGTTATTCAGTAAAGCTTAAGAAAAGGAGAAATAGTATAATTACCGAGCAGTATATACATGTTAGATTCACATAAGGCATATATCTTGTCGAACTGAAGATAAATAGAGGTTTTATATTTGTGGTATAAAGACTTTTTTGGATTATTGGATTAATGTTTTAGGCCACTGATTCANNNNCCCCCCCCCCCCCCCCCACCCTCTCAGCTATTCTAACAATTGGTATCAGAGGTTGTGTGCTTGGAAGAGAGTTTTTAGACTCAAGCTAAAGCTAACAAGATGAGAAAAAGGGATGTGCCTAAGTTGAACAAGGAAAACTTTGAATCATGGAAAATTAGGATAAGACTCCACCTATTAGGTATTGGAAATGATGTCACATAGTACTTGGATACTAAATTTGTTTTACCTACTGGACCTCTGATAGTTGATCAATTAAGAGAGAAGTGTGAACACAATTCTATGATGATAGAACTTGCTTCCTCACTCTCTGATGTTGAATTTGAAGATGTCAAATCATGCACCACTGCAAAGAAAATGTGGGAAAAAATCAAGCTAGTACATGGAGGAGATAAAAATATTCTAAGAGCTAAGTTTGAAAGCCTAAGAGGAAAGTTTGATGACCTAAGAATGAAAGAAGGAGAAAAAAACACTCAGTAAAGCTGCAGAATCAAAGAGGTTGTGAATACTATCTGAGTAGTAGGAGGCAAACTTGAAGAAGAAATAGTGGTAAGTAAAATTCTTAGAACATTACTGCTTTTTTATGCTATTAGAGTATCTTCTATACAAGAAATAAGAGCGGTAGAAAATAACAATGTTACTCTAGATAGTTTGATTGGTACACTTATTTCATTTGAGATGAATAACTTTGACAATAGTGTCTTACCAACTATTGAGTCTGCATTCAAATCTTCTTTGAAAATAAGTAAATCAAGTCATAAACACACTAAGAGAAATGATAGTTAAAGTGATAGTGATGATCAATAACTTGATGAGATTGAAGCACTAATGGCTAGAAGATTGTAGAGAGGAAAAGGTAGATACAAAGGTAAATTACCATTGGTATGTTTTAATTGTAAAGAGATTGGACACTTTGCTACTAGATGTCCTAA
>MU225079.1:3068499-3088490 GCA_018584345.1 Thuja plicata
TTTTCTCAATTATTTGAATAATTAAATTCAATTATTAAAATGAGGATATTTATTTAATAATTAAATATTATTTAATTCCTTTTTATGTGTTTTAGCTAAAAGGGGTGAATTTAATTTAATTAAAGTGACAGGACTTTATAATTAAATTAATTCAATCGTGAGGTTTATTTAGCTAATTGATTGATATTTAAGAATTAAATATAATGTATGATTAATGAAGATTTAGGATTTTCTGCATTTGACACTTAGGTCGAGTAGAGTCAGTCAAACTCAGAATTGCCTAGTACAATAGGACTTTGATGATCCAGAAGAATAAAAAATACAACAAAATTGGTTAGGGTTGCAAGATGCCAATTTTGAGGTGTTACATTTTTCCCCTCTTTGAATTGATGTGCGAGTAGCGCATTGATTCAAAGAATAGTCTGATGTATGAAGCATAGAAGAATAGATTTTGAAAATTGATGATGCAAAGATTGATTGATGAAGATTTTAAAGCCATCTCCAGAATGGAGCTTAACTCTCTGAAGTCTAGGTTAGATTTCCAAGATGCCAGTCAAGTAGTGTTTTTGAGGGTCATCTCTAGAACGAAGCTTGATCCTCAGGGACCCAAGTTAGATTGCTCAAATACCTAATAGATTAAGATCAAGAATCATCTCCAGAATGAAGCTCGATCCTTAGGGATCTAAGTTAGATTTCTTAGATACCTAATAGATTGATATCTTTCAAAAGATTGTCCCCAGAATGAGGCTCAACCTTTAGGAGTCAGGGTTAGATTGCCCTTATACCTGTCCATAAAAGATAGTCAATAGAGATTTTTAGGACTATCCAAAATGAATCTTAGTCCCCCAATATCTAGTTTAGATTTCCCAGACACTAGTTAGATCGAGTTTCAGAATCATCTCCAGAATGGAGCTTGATTTTCAAGGATCCGGGTTAGATTGCCTTGATACTAAATAGATGACAAGATGTAGGGAACAAAGATGCCCCTATTGATTCAAAGTTGTGGAACACCCAATTTTGACTGTGAGGTACAAAAAATTGAATATGCCCTAAGTGATGAGATGCCCTAATCAATGAGGACTTTTGAATTCAGATCAGATTGATTGGAATAGATTCAATGATGTAATCATCCTACCCCCTCAGGGGAGAAATAGAAACATGACATGTCATAATGGTGATTGAGAGTGAGAAATTGTAGATAGATGTTGAATCAAAGATCAGGAAGAACTTGAGAACATATTACGGAAGAATCTGGAAGATGCGAAATCAATTTCGAGTGATTTTGAGGTCTGGTTGACCAAGTTTAACTAGGGTTGACTAGAGTTGACCAGAGTTGACTAGAGCTGACTTTGGATGAAAAGAGTTGAAGATTTGGGAAAATGTTGATTAGATATGATTCTAACAAGAAATCGACGTCAAAAAGTTGACTACACAAGCGTTCGATCACGTCGATCCCAAAAATTGTAAAATGCAATTTTGAGCTATATATGAGTGTTAGATTTTGATTTTGATTTTGACCCCAAAAATGGATTGATCATATAGAAGATAAAGAGGGAGGATAAAACACTTGTGTAGT
The DNA here is from genome assembly GCA_018584345.1 of Thuja plicata. Taxonomy (NCBI): domain Eukaryota; kingdom Viridiplantae; phylum Streptophyta; class Pinopsida; order Cupressales; family Cupressaceae; genus Thuja; species Thuja plicata. The sequence goes on from MU225079.1 coordinate 3,070,076, forward strand.
GGTGGTCAAGCTAGAATGCTTGAAGAAGAATCTCGCTAATGTACAAATCCAAGAGAACGCAATAAAGGGAACACCAAATTGTTGTCACCATGCAAGTCTAGAATGAACATGCAATCTTATGCTAGATGCAATACCTAAGACATGGTTGTGAGACCCATCGTATAATCATCATCATTGAGCATTTTTGGAACATCAAAGTTGATACAATCCTTACTGGTTCCAATGTGACCATAAGAATATGAATATGACTTTCATCGGATAAAATATAGGAAACGAACGTAAGCACCAGGGCACAAAAGCCAAGATGACCTGAACATTGTTTCTAGTTAATGTTGCAAGAGTACACCAGTATCGATGCATGTAAAGCCAAGATAACCATAAGTGTGATCATGCATAAACAAGCAGAGCAATAATAGTCAAGGAGATAGTAGCGACCTCACCATGGCATACAAATAAACAAGATCGAGGGATGTGAGGATTTTCCACCTTAGTGCGGGAGCTCTTATCACATACACCTTTTTTATTTGACATTGTCAAATTATCAGGACTACACCAACAAGTAGTAAACAAATAAAATATCAATGAAATCCATGAGAACAAATAGCATACAAAGAAAGATTCAATCATAGCTCAGGTTGTTTCAAAGTTTTCAAGTATGTATGTGTATAGGGGTGTTTAGAAACATTGTTGTGCTTGTGAGTGCATTGTGTTTGATTTTCATCGATAGATGTTTACATTTGATATTTGATGTGTGTTTAAAAACACAAATATTTCCAATGATAGTGTTGAGAAACACTTTTTTAATTGGGGTGTTGAGAAACACTAGTTTATGTTAGTAGCGAGTTGTCCTTTAGAAATGACAAGATTACTGACTCAGGTGTAAACCAAAGATGCGAGAAGATTTGGGGACCCATGCCCCTAGTAGTAGAGACTTACTTGACGTATGTTGAAATGACAATGAGATTTGGTTGCCCCCAGGTGTATGGCACGAAATCAATGTCAAGTCAGTAGGGTTCATAAAGGAACCAAAGTGTCACAAAAGTGACTGAAAGCTATGTACAAACTAAAGCAAATAATCGTCAAGACAAAGTATCGATAGATAGAGCATTTGAGGATAACTCAAACTGTAATGGATGCGAGCAATCTCAATAGTATAGTGACAATAGGAAAATGTAGTGAGGACCACTGGTGACTAATGCAAGAGAGATTCTCAAGTGAAGAGATCATAGTACTAGCTAGACATCAGTAGGCAGATGTAGTGAGAACCACTGGTGAATGATGTGAAGAGATTCTCAAGGAGAGAGAACTTATTATAAGCTAAGTGATAGTAGGAAGATACAGTGAGAACCACTAGTGACTATCGTGAAGTAGATCCCAAAAAGGTGATAGGATAGTGTCACCTAGACCAGGAGGGTTGCCTTGATAATATGACTAGTTTCAATCCATGTAAGTTGGTGTCTTGACAGGTAACTGAAAGCATGTTGACTCCCAAGAATCTGGGTTAGATTGACATAGGTGCTTCATCAATTCTTGCAGCATCATCTACTTCTTGTTTAGTGAGAAGTGGTTGGACTTTCTCTTGTTCAAACCATTGTTGAAAGTGTGGTGGTATGTACAGATCACTGTGATGACCTGGATTTACAATTTGTATTTCTTTCCACTGCTCATAGGTTAATGAAGTAAGTGGAGTGGTGTCATCATAATCATTGTCAATTTTTGCTATACTAACACACAATATGAAATCATCTAGCTCAGTAAAGAATGCTGCCAGATCTAGAGGAATGGGACAAGGAAAGAAGTCCTCCTTAGAGTTGTCTTCTGATTCATCAATTTTAGATGTACCTTCAAGTGTTGGTTGTTGATCTGCTTTAGGTACAAACTTGTTTATCCCCAGTTGAAATGTGAGTTTCTTGAATCCTATACCTATAGAGTCATGTGTTTGTCAACCAATAGCTTCAAGTGGTGCAATCAATCCTTTATAATTTGCGCCTATGGGACCATTCCCTTTGTAGCCAAAGCATTGCATAATAGTCAAACCCTTGCCATACTATTCAAGTTTTATGTCACAAGGTGTAGTGGTTTTTTCAGAGGTGTCTTCTCCTTTATAGATCCAAGCTTTGATAGCTCTATTTTTAGCTTCTTCTTATAATGGTATCATGGCTTGTACAAAGGTACCACCATAGTTTGTTTGAGGAGGAACTATAGAAGGTTTAGTGTCTTTAGAAGGTTTCCCATGAGAATTTGGAGACAAAGGCAGAGATGTAATAGATAGCACAGGTTCAATCTAATATCCTCCCATGTCATTTTCTTTGAGTGTTAAATCCTTTTATATTTCTTGTAATCTAGTCTCAAAGAACTCGGTAGACTCTCTATTGGTAGGCACAAATATGTCAGCAAATTTTGTGAGGGTGTTACAATCATAGCATGTATTAGTAGGTATAGTCACTTTAGATCCTTGGAAAGGGAACTTAATGCACTGATGGTATGTTAAAGGGACAGCCTGCATTTCATGAATCCATGTCCTTCCCAATAGAATATTGTATGCTAAAGGAATATCAGGCACTTGACATATAACATCTCTTTCAACAGGGCCAACTCTGATAGGTAACACAACTAGCCCTTATATTTTCATTCTTCTTTGTCATAGGCCTTAATAGTAATCTTTTTGTGAGTGTCTATGCAGTCTTCACCATACCCTAACTCAGTGAGGAAACTAGTAGAGAAAAATTTAAGGCCAGCACCATTATCTATGAGGACATGGCGAACGCGCCTTTGACCAACCATGACTTCAATGTGCAAGGAGTTGTTGTGTGGGTGACTCAAAGAATGGTCATCTTCCTCAGAGAAAGACAAGTAATGGGAGGAGGTCAAGTGACCTACCATGGATTGAAACCGGTCAAGATCGAGATCTTTTAGGAAATTTGCCTCGGTGAGGGATTTGTCAAGGATCTCCCTGTGAGAAGGGAAGATTTTTAGCAGCTTGAAGATGGTGATCTGAGCATTAGTAAGTTGTAATTGATCTAGAATTTTGTAATTGGTAGCATTAGACGAGGAACCCAATTTCAAATTCTTATTGGCAGAGCCAACAGTAGCTTTGTCTGTAGGTTGTGTTGGTGTAGACGTAGAAGGCTCGGGGCCTTTGAGAATGATCTTAGCACGAGATTGAGTAACTGTGTTTGCACTGACCTGAGACCATTCTTGTTTGGAAGGCTGAGGCATAGACCCTCACAAGATGAAAGGATTTTTGGGCTTGGGAGTACCTTCCCTTCCCTTGAGAATGATAATGTTACAATATTCAGTATCAACAGGCTCAACCATATTAATGACATTGTCATTATTGATGTATGTATAGTTGACCTTGGCATCAGTATTTTTTCCTTTGGATGAATCACCTTTCCCATGAGGAGGAAATGGGTCTTTAAAAGCTTGGTGGTCTGAGTTCTTGTTGTGACCTCCCACAGCAATAACCTCAATATCGATGAGATCCTAGATTTTATGCCACAATTTAAGACAAGTAGCCATTTTATGACCTTTGTTTTGGTGAAAATCACAATGAGCAGATTCATTCCACCATGAGGGTCTTGGTTGTGGATCATAAGGTCATGGATTATCTAGAGAGTGAGTAAATGGTTGTCCAAGAGAGTCTTGTAAAATGCATCAAGAGGTTCTCCTAAAGGAGTGAACTCACACTTGGGTCTAGGAGCCCAAGGTTTAGGTCTGGAGAAATGTGAGGTACTGGGTTTGGATTCTGCCGCAGCCTGTTCAATGGCTTTAGATGTCTGCATTGTGGTAGTAATATTAAAAGCATCTTTTGAAGGCTTGGGAGTCACATTGTCTACAACTCCATCATTCACAACATTCTAGTTCTTGTTGGGAAATTTGGGTTTATCTTTGCTTGAGGAGGAAGACCCTTGTTTATGTTCCTTGTGTAAGGTCAATTCTCCTTTCTTGACCATAAATGTCTCAATTCTCACAGCCTACATAGTCATGTCATTGAAATTCAAAGGACCTTGCAGCTATAATTGATACCCAAAGTTGGGATGGAGATTGTCTAGAAATATGTCCAACTTTTTAGATTCGGGTATTTTATGAGAATATCGTGTATAAAGTTGTCTCCATCTCTAGAGAAATGTCAAGAAGGATTCCCCATGATTTTGTTTCAAGTTGCAAAGATCTTAAATGTGAATTGGATGTTGGATGTTGTGAGAATAGTGTTGCAGAAATAAGTTGGCAATTTCGTCAAAAGTTTTGATGCCATTTGGTAGCCTAGAGAACCATTCCATAGTTGTCCCTCCCAAACTACGTGGGAAGAGACACATGAGGTAGGTTGGATCATGTATGAACTCCATAGAGAGAGAACCAAAATCTCTCAAATGATCCTAGGGATCAGAGGTACACAAGTATTTATCACACTTGGGAAGTTCAACTCCTTTAGGAAAAGGAGGCATGCATAGACTCTTATCAAATGGGAATGGACAAATGCTTTTTCAGCGTGAACTATGTAGCGGGTTTGTCTTTATCCTTCATGAGTTGAATAATTTGTTCTTGCATACTTTGGACTTGTTTTTGTAACTTGGAAGTCTCTTCCTCTTTAGTGACAAGCGGCTCTACGTTGTAGTTGGAGGGTAACTTAGCCCCTTGATTGGCTAGTTCAAGAAGGTATTTCTCTTTTTCCTCAACTAGGAGAATTTCCATCATCCTATGGAAATATTTATTGGAACGAGCATTCATGATATCTACTTGGATTATTTCTATTTCCTCATCATTGGGGTGTCTTGAAAAAGGAATTTACCCTTGGTTTTAGAGAGATCATCTCTGCTATCTTCACCTAATTGGTCATGATCTGCCATCTTGCTAGAATGCAAGTGTTCAGTGTGTAAATACTCAGTATGAGAAGGTTGAGTGTTTTCAGAATTTGGATCCTCTTAGAACAAAGGGTTTCAAACCTGACTAAAATCCACTGGAAATGATCATTTGACGTAAGGTCAGAGTACCGAAGAGGGAGATTGAGATGATTCCTCACTAGATGTAGCCAACAATGGTGTGGAAAGCATAGATTCTTCTTGATTGATTGAAGGGAATATTTTTCCACTTTGAGTTGTAATAGTCATAGACAAAGATTATACAAGGGATGTGAACTAGGAAAACACTTGAAACTGTCTTAGAGTAAATGCACAGAAAGTGCCAAAAGGTGAAGTATACTTGGTGCAAATCATCAGAAATGAGGCTAGAACAGCCAAGAGGTGACTATTGCGACACAAGGTATGATGATATAGTAGAGATAGACCAAAAGATATGAGATGACACCAGTTTAAGCAAGAATCATGTATTTCTCAACCCAAGAAACCAATTTGTAGACAATGTGTAGATAGAAGGCAGATAAACAGACCCAAAATATAGACCAGATTTAGCAGAAAGACACTGGATAGATGGGAAATTTCTTTTTGTTTTGACAAAATGTTTCAGACTCACGCAAAGAAGTACTTTCTCACGCAAATATTCTCACAAGTGTGTGTGAAACTATGCAGTCCTACGTGAAATATGATGATAGGCTGGTTAATAAAAGTGACCGACTGGTGAATAAAATAACAGCAAGATTGCAAAATGTTGCGCGATGATTACTAGTGTGTCACATGAAGTATCTTAGATAATGACATGAAGATGGCAAAATTTTATGTGAGACTTGGCATTTTTGACAATTGAAATTCTACAGAATCAGACAGTTAAGACTAGAATGCATTTTTTGAGACAAGATCATGCTATTTTTTGATAGAGAGTTCGAGTTACAGATTGTTTTGGACATGTTCAAGTTTGACAGTTTGTGTGATTTGATGTTTGTTAAGATTGTTTAAATGATACACCCATGCAAAATAGATTAATCAGAATGTTTGTAGTACCAGAACAGACACATCACAATCATAGGATAGCCAAGGTAGTATCTATTGAATCCCCACTTAAACCAAATTTTAGCTACACTTACTCATAGTGGACAACTTAGAAGCTTGGAGGCATGGGCTCCTCCTTACATGTGCACTCACTTTTCAGGCACACCAAGCTTCGAACCCCAAAGGAATTGCTTCCCAAAGGGTTGTTGTCTCTACTAAGAGCTATAAAAGTGTGGGGTGTCTTAGTCGGTCTCTGACCTTCCGCACCAAAAGATAGAGGGTTTTTGGATACTATAACAAAAGTGTGTAGTAAGGACATCTGTTCAGGTGATTGTGATCAAGTCATTTTCCCAATTAAGGGGGCTCTCCCAGTCCTTTCAAAGCAAAGCTTTCACCTTAACAATGTCGGGACTTTAATGCACCACGTAGGTCTTCGAAAACACGTAGGTCTTCGACAAGCATCCTGTAGTAAATATATTAGTAGTTTGTAATTTCTTTCTTCATTTCAGCATCCTGCAAACCACTGTTAGGCTATAATCAACATGATAAGTCAGAGAACAACAAAGCCCAAAACTTGTTAGCGTTAACAAAATCAGAAACTCAAAAATATGATTGCATATTCAAAAAGTAGATAAAAATCACACACTTTCAAAAAACATTATACTCAAAAAAGTTACCGTATGAGCCCGTACGAGGCTTTGCAAGCTGCAAAATAGAGGATTAGAGAGGTATAGTGATGAAAACATGCAATTTATGATTAATCTGTGACTAAAATCTAGAAACTAATAAAAACCCAAAAATCTTCAGACAATTCTACCCAAAATCAAAAAAAGATTGCACTCAATTTGGACTTAAAATGAGTAAGATATGATCGTTTAAAGTTAGCCTACAAATTCAAAAAGCTCAATGGTGAAGGCTAAAGATTTTTTAAATCCTGCTGATGTCATCAACTTATGAGTTTAAATTTGACGGTTTTGTGGCTGTCACAGAAGGTCATGCAGAATGATGGTTTGACGGCCATCAAATTTAACATAGTGAAAAAAATCTGATTTTTTTTTCAAATTTTGTTTTTTTTGAAAATCTGCCTCATGCTGCGTGCAGAAAAATATGAAATCTACCTCAATTTCCATGCAACGGGTTGTACAGCCTCCTTGGGCAAAATGTTTTTTCCATAGATTCAACTTTTGACAAGTATAGGCATGTTTACAGTCATTTTCAACTGAAATGATGTTCTAGATGCAATGGCGTGGTCAAATTTGGCTCAAAAAGAGAGCTTAAAAGGTGCTGAGAGAATAATAGACAGAAAATAGAATGAATTTCCAAACTTGCTCCACACTAAAATAAAGATGAAATACGTTGTTTTACCTGCAAAATCAGAGTACAAACCTGATCCTAAGATTTTCAAAACTAATTCAAATGTGATGACAGAAATAGATGTTCTACCCCACGGTGGGCACCAGAAATGTACATGTTAAATTTGGCCTTGTTATTCAACCATACACTTCAACATAGTCCTTGTTTATTAGCCACATACAGAAGTGAATATGAGTTATTCATCCTGCATGCCTGTATGATTTGACCTATTGCCTTCTATCTAGATGGGGTTTCGAATAGCTCTTGGAATGAAAGTCTCACAACCATAGACCAATCTAAGAACGAATGATTTTTCTCCATGGATGCAATGCAATGCAAGATTAATCTAAGAATTGAAAGATGCAAGATTAATCTAAGAATTGAAATGAGATTTAAACTAAGACATGATTGAAATACAATTAATCTAAGAAATTGACATTAATCTATTGCAAATGAGAGCTTTTAACTAGAAATGAGATGATGAACTAAATGTAGCAGCAATTCTTTATTCTAACAATGCATAAAAATGACTGGGGCTTTGAATGAGAAATGAGAGCTCTTTTATAGACTGAGAGTCTGTTCAAATAGAAAGTTTCCTTTTTGAAATAAAACAAATAGAAAAGCCAGTTCAAATTAGAAAGCTTTCTTTAAAAGAAAACAATGAATTGTTTTCTCTTTGTTTTTTAATTTTTTTATTTCTGATTTTAACTGTTTTCTTTCTCTTTAAAGCACAGTTAATTTAAAACTTCTATTTCTGAATAGGAGAGAAGATTTTTGAGAGAATATTTAATTAAATAAATAGAATATGACCTCATAAATGTGTTTTTCTCAATTATTTGAATAATTAAATTCAATTATTGAAATGAGGATATTTATTTAATTCATTTTTATGTGTTTTAGCTAAAAGGGTGGAGTTTAATTTAATTAAAGTGTTAGGACTTTATAATTAAATTAATTCAATCATGAGGTTTATTTAGCTAATTGATTGATATTTAAGAATTAAATATAATGTATGATTAATACAAATTTAGGATTTTCTGCATTTGACACTTAGGTCGAGTAGATTCAGTCAAACTCAGAATTGCCTAGTACAATAGGACTTTGATGATCCAGAAGAATGACAAATGCAACAAAATTGGTTAGGGTTGCAAGATGCCAATTTTGGGGTGTTACAATATCTGGATAATTGATAGTGGCTATACTCACCACATGACTAGAGATAAGGAAAAGTTTGAAACTTTTGAATATTATAATGGTGGATCTGTAAGAATGGGTATTGACTCACCTTGTCTGGTTGAGGGTAAAGGAACCATAATGTTGAATAATCTAATTAGATGTGAAAATGCATATTGGGTGAAAGGAATTAACTATAATCTATTAAGTGTCTCACAACTAAATAACACAGGTCACCAAGTTACAATTGAGAACAAAAAGGCAAAGATCTTTAATGAATCAAGAAGGTTGATCAGAACTGGTGAACAGAAAAAAGGTAACATATTCTATCTTGATGATATTAAGACCACTTGTTTTTTGGCTAGAAATGAAGACATATGGTTGTGGCATAAAAGGTTATGTCATGTGAATTTTGAAAACATGGTTAGGATAAGCAATAAAAGAAAAGTAAGAGGCTTACTGAGCATGTAAAAACCCGACCATGTCATGTGTAAGAATTGACAAAAAGGTAAAATGAAAAAGTCTAGTTTCAAGAGAAAAACCTACACATCTAATGCTATTCTAGAATTAGTCCATACTGACTTATGTGGACCAATTAGAACAAAGAGCTATTATGGTGATAGATACTTCATTCTCTTTGTTGATGATTATTCTAGAATGATGATTGTTATGTTCTTAAAAGAGAAAGCAGAAGCATTCAAGATGTTTAAATGGTATAAAGCTATAGGGGAAAAACAAAGTGGAAAGGAACTAAAATGTCTAAGATAGTGTAGAGGAAAATTTATTTTTGATGAATTCAATAACTTTTGTAATGAGCATGGAATTCAAAGATAGGTTTCTGCACCGAGAACACCACAACAAAATGGGATTGTTTAAAGAAGGAATAGATCAATCGTTGATTATGCCATAACACTAATGATTGAGAAAGGCATCACACAAACATTTTGGAGGTACTATTGTCTACACATTAAACCAAGTTCAATTAAAGAAAGACACCAATAAGACACCTCATGAGCTATGGTATGGATACACACCCAATGTAAGTTACTTTAGAATTTTTGAAAGTCAATGTTATATTTTGAAAGATGATAGAAATGGAAATCTTGACTCCAAAGGTGAAGAAGGAATATTTTTAGGTTATTCTACCAAAAGCAAGGCTTATAAATGTCTTAACAAATCCTCTAACAAAATCGTTGAAAGTGCAAATGTCAAAGTGGATGAATTTGCTGAGAAAAATGATGAGGAAAGCAGAAAGGAACCAGAAGAATACAACAGATTTGTCTATAGTGAAGAACCTGACACTCTTCCCAAGAAATAGTGTATTTCTACCGAGCGACAGAAAAATGCACCCAAGCATTAGGCTGCAAACACCAAAAATTAGGATATTGATCACAATAATGTATCGAGCGATGAAGATCAAAATGAAGGTCAAGATGATGATCAAAATGATGAACAAAGAGTTGAACCAGTAATTGTCAAGTATGTTAGAAGACACCATCCACAGAACCATATCATAGGAGACAAAAAGGTTGGAATAAGAACAAGAAGTAAGTCTCTTAACACTAGATGTTTAATTTGTGATTTTGAGCCTAAATCTGTCAATACTACACTTGAGAATCAAGAATGGGTTAGTGCAATGAATGAAGATATTGAGAAGATTGAAAAGAATAAAACATGGACATTAGTACCTAGACCGAATGACAAGAATGTCATTGGTACCAAATGGATATTCAAAAAATGAGAATGGAGAAATCACAAGGAACAAAGCAAGACTAGTATGCAAAGGGTATGCACAAGAAGAAGGTATTGACTATGGAGAAAACTTTACACCCATTTCTAGACTAGAATGAGTAAGAATTCTTCTTGCTTATGTTGCATTCAAAGGATTCAAGGTACCAAATGGATGTCAATTCTGCATTGCTAAATGGAATATTAGAAGAAGAGTTATACATTAAACAACTAGAAGGGTTTGTTGATCCTAACAAGAGAAACATGGTTTGTAGACTACATGAAGCCTTTTATGGATTGAAACAAGCACCAAGAGCATGGTATGAAAGACTTCACTCTTATCTCATAAGTATTGGATTTGTAAGAAAAAGTGATAATAGTAATATGTATTTAAAAGAAGATACTAATGATTAAATTCTAATTGCTGAAATATTTTTTGATGATATCATATTTGGAGGTAATGATATGCTATGCAAATAATTTTCTGATGAAATGAGAAAAGAGTTTGAGATGTCAATGTTTGGGGAGATCAAATTCTTTCTTGGTCTACAAATTCTTCAACAGGATGAAGGCATATACATCACACAATCCAAATACATCAAGGAAGTTCTTAAGATATTCAAGATGGAGGACTCCAAACCAGTTGGAACATCGATGGAAACTAGATGCAAACTAACAAAGGAAGACAAGTCAATCGAGATAAATTAGACCCTATATAGATATATGATTGGGAAACTCATGTATGTTCTACATACTAGACCAGATATAGCACATGCAGTTGGAATAGTTGTAAGATTCTATGCTAATCCCAAGGAATCATACATGGCTTCTTTCAAAATAATTATGAGATATCTAAATAATACTGAAGACTATAGTCTATGGTATAAAAGAGAAGGAAATTTTAAGCTTCAAGTCTATATAGATGCTAATTGGGCTGGAAACATAGATGAAAGAAAGAGAACAATAGGAGGATCATTCTTTATGGGTGACACACTTGTCACATGGATAAGCAAAAAGAAAGGATGCATCTCACAATCCACTACAGAAGTAGAAAATGTGGCTGTTGTTGTAAATTGCTCTAACATTGCATGGACCAAGCAATTACTGAAAGGTATGAACATGGAAATTATTGATCCAATGATTATCTATTGTGATAATAGAAGTGTAATAAACATCTCAAAGAACCTTGTCATGCATGCTAAGACAAAGCACATTGCTATCAAGTATCATTACTTAAGGGAACAAGTGCAAGAGAAAGAAGTGATACTAGAATATGTACAATCCAAAGAACAATTAGTAGACATATTCACAAATCCATTGCCTAAAGATACACTTGAGCACGTAAGGAAGAGAGTAGGGGTCTAACCCTTGTCTATTGGTCACTAAGCTGACTAGAAGGTTGCATCAGCCTATACATCATTAGATAATCAAACATGTTGATGCAAGCTTAGATATGGACTGCAAAGATATATCAGTACACAAAAAGGTACTTATCTAAACCAAACACTAGAGATATTAATGGCTACTACAGAGATAAATTATTGGAGAGGAAATTCAAGGAATATAGTAAAGAGAGATATTTTTTTGTTTGGCATTGCTATCAGAGAGAGAGAGAGAGAGAGAGAGAGAGAGAGAGAGAGAGAGAGGTCCAATTATTAAATATATATCATGATCATCTAAAGGGAGGGAAAAGAAAGAAATATCCATCAAGGAGAGGAACAGTCAAAGGGAGAGAAAACGTCAGAGAAAGATTCAAAGAAACATCCATCTAAGGGAGAGAATTGAAAAGTTAACACTGCATATCTCTTCAGAAAAGGGAGAATAGATTCTACAAAAAAGGGAGAGATAGAATCAGAAGTTGCTACATCTATCCAGTGAAGGGAATAAAGAATGAAGAAAGTATTCTGAAAGAATCAAATCTAAGTTAGAAGAGATTACCCAGAGTCAGATATTTGAATTGGTTATAAAACAGTAAGGTTTGGGAGAGATTGATGAAATAAAACTGATATATTTCATATTTTATTAGTAGTGCGTTGCCATCAATGCCAAAGGGAGAGATTGATGAACTATAACTGATTGAATGTTTGAAGATGACAAAGTTGATAATCATTGAGATGTACAAAGTAAATGAAAGACATTAAATCAGTTAATATATTGTATTGTCATTGATGTCAACTTGATATGGTATGATTACTCATACACATATTTTCACAACACTTAAATATCTGAAGAGATAATTTTTTTCGTCGATAATCATGTACACCTAGTGACAGTGAACCTTGAGCATAGAAGTTCATAGTGTTACCTGACAGACAGTGTTACCTAAGTAAGTGATACCCAAGAAATCATTACTGAGCTAACTACAGTTGTCACTGACCAGAACTGAAGATGATGCATGAGCTATCTATAGTAGTCACTGAGCACAACTGAAGTGTTGACTGACAAGAACTAAAGTTAGGATACGACAAAACAACTTAGCTGGCAGGAGCTATATTTACAGTTAAGTGATTGTTTACTTTATTTTCATCGATCATATAAAAGCTATAGATAAGAAGAAGACTTAAACCATTTTTTATTCTAGAAAACAAGGAGAGATTTATGGAATAAAACTAAAGCAAGCATGGCAATATTTATGGATTAAGAAGTGATCAATGAAGAAAACAAGGATAGAAGAATGGTGAAATCGTATCTATATAAAGAGAAAATAAATTCATTATGAAAAAAGGAATGTTGAAGAGAATTCTGGTGAAGATAAAAAGTATTCATACAGATCTAATCATACAAGCTGAAGAACAGAGCTGAGATTTCTACAGGCACCAAGCAATAGAGAAGTAATAGCATTCACAAAGCAAAAAGAAGTGGAGCAAAGGAATTGAAGAGACCAGTGATCAGAAAGGTATTATGGAATTACGATAGATCTGAAAATCTGCAATTCAAGGTTGTATTAATGAACAAAACATCTACTAATTTAGTTTAACCATTGATTCAGAAAATCTCTTAACAGAGTAGGATTTAACCATCCTTAATATATTGAGATACATCCCAAGGAGTATCAAAAGGTTTTCATGTTGACATCATAGTGAATGCTAGGTCAAGTGATAAACTGTTAGTTTTAAATCCTCTAACAAGGTCACACTTAACAGTGTGTTTGTAACCTTTAACAGGGTTGGCTCTTCACCGAACTCACTTTAGAAGAGTGAAAATTTTGGGTTATCGGTCCCAAGTGGTTTTTCCCTTAACAGGGTTTCCACGTTAAAAATACATGTGTAAAATGTGTATATGGTTCATTTCTTTGATGTTTTGCTTTACACATTACTAAAATAGGATTGATAGGTATACACTAATTTATTTACTATATTTTGGTAAAGGTTAAGAAAAGATAGACTGCTATTCGGTAAAGCTTAAGAAAATGAGAAATATTATAATCATCAAACAGTATATACATGTTAGATTCACACAAGGCATACATCTTGTAGGAATGAAGATAACTAGAGGTTTTATATTTTTGGTATAAAGTTTTGAGGCCACTAATTCACCCCCCCCTCCCAGTTATTCTAATAGATGTTGCCAAGAAACAACAATAAAATGTCAAGTCACAGAAAGATGTTGTCGAGCATCAAGAGGAGACTGTCGAACAATCTGAGAATGAAATAGAAACACAAAATGAACCTAAAATTAACTTTGATGATGAATTTGAGGATGAACAACATGAGAAAAGAATACCAGAGCCTACACTAGCAAAGTATGTAAGAAGACATCATAAACCAAATCAGACTATTGGAGATAAATATTCAGAGGTCATGACAGGAAGAAAATTAAAAAATCAGACATGCTTATTATGTGAATTTGAGCTGAAATCAGTGAAAGATACTTTGGGTAATGAAGATTGGATACAGGCCATGAATTAAGAGATTAAATAAATTGAGAAAAAAACATGGACACTAGTACCTAGACCAAAGGACAAGAATATTATTGGAAAAAAGTGGGTATTTAGAAACAAGTTGAATGAACATGCAGAAGTTATAAGAAATAAGGTCAGACTAGTATGCAAAGGTTATGCACAAGAAGAAGGCGTTGACTATGGTGAGACCTTTGCCCCAGTTGCAAGATTGGAAGGATTTGGAACTCTACTGGCTTATGTAGCTTACAAAGGATTCAAAGTATATCAAATGGATGTCAAATCAGCATTTATAAATGGAATAGTAGAAGAAGAGGTATACATTGAACAAGAAGAAGGATTTGTTGATTCAAGCAAGAAAAATATGGTTTGCAAGATACATAAAGCATTGTATGGATTGAAACAAGCCCCTAGAGCATGGTATGAGAGATTACACAATTACTTAGTCAAGATTGTATTTACAAGGGAAAATGACAACAGTAGTTTGTACTTAAAGTTTGAGAAAGGTAAAGGGATATTGTTAGCTGAAATATTTGTTGATGATATCATATTTGGAGGACAAAAATTTTTATGCCAATTATTTGCAAAAGAGATGCAGACTAAATTTGAGATGTCGATGTTTGGAGAGATAAAATTCTTTGTTGGTTTGCAAGTATATCAGATTAAGAAAGGTATCTACATTACACAATATAAGTATATCAAGAAGTTACTAAAAAATTTTGGCATGGAGGACTCTAGACCTACAAGTACTCCTATGGCTACTAGACAGAAACTATCAAAGACTGATGAGACAGCTGAAGTGAATCAAACCTTGTATAGATCAATGATTGGAAAACTACATTATGTTGTCCATAGTAGACCAGATATTGCATTAGCAGTTGGGATTGTTGCAACATTTTTTTCAAATCCTAAAGATAGTCACCTAATGGAAGTAAAATGGATTATGAGATTATTGGAGATTTGTTTATGTGCAGTTGATTGATTGCATGTTTGTCATTGATGACAACATATAATATATAGCAGCATTCTGAAAGAACTTATCAAAATAGTGTTATCCAACCTTGCACAGTTAGATAAATGCTATAGACATGCCTTGGATACTATATTCATACACGTAGGTCCATATATGATGTTTCAGTCAAGTTGTGTAATTCTATTATTGGTAGTTACAGTTTTGGAAGAGTATCTGTTTAGAGCTGAAGTATTTAATGTGTTTCTTGAGTTGCGCCTATCTTTAGGATATGTGTGTGTATATTCATGATTATTTATAAGTTGATGATAGTTATCTAAAGGTGCCAAACATGTTTCAAGAAGATTGCAAAGTTAGAGTTGATTTGGTGAACCCGACTTAGTGAAGCGTCGCATCTGTTCAGCTTGTGTTGCGCGGACTTAATATTGTTTGCATTCTTAGTTAATCCAACAAAGATGTTTTTGAAGTGTTTCCAAGAGTCGTCATGACCTTCTACTTTAAATAAGATACTTATAGTAGTTCATTTGTAATACACCAAGTGTGAATGATACAAAAAGAGACAGAAAATGTACAGAGAAGAATATCAGTTGTGGTTCATTCATCAAGGTTCTATGTGAAGAAGTAGTAGAAGATTACAATACATTGGAACTGATTAAGATAACAAGTCTACTCTACATTTCATCATCAGATATAGTGCATATCTATTCTACAGAAGGTTGTATCCTTCGCCATTGAAGCAATGAGCTTTTGGACAATGAGTCCTCACCCCTAACACAGTTATTTTTAAAAGACTCCTAATAGGGTCAGACCCTTAACCATCTCACTATACTTATTGCATTGTAAAGTACAACTCTTAATAGGGTTGAAATATCTTCTAACAGGGATTACTACAAACAAGTATAGTTTATTGTGGGTGTTAATTCCCATCAGGGTTTTTACCATTTGGTTCCCCATAATCAAATTGTGTGTTGTGTACTGTGTTATCTGAATGAGGATTTACTTTATTGTATTCTGAAGTTAAAAAGAGAAAATAATTAAAGTTACTAATAACTGATTCACCCCCCCCCTCTCAGTTATCCTTTGGGACTATTCTAACAATTGGTATCAGAGCCAAGTGCCTTGGAGAAGAAGCCTAACAGCTTAAGGTAGATCAGATGTCTTACTTCAGAAAAGAGAGCCCTAAGTTTGATGGAGAAAATTATTTGCATTTGAAAAACAAAATGATAACCCATCTACAGTGTGTTGGTTTTGATATCTTTGAGATAACCACACAAGAAGTTGTTATTCCCTCTTTAAAAGATCTATCAAGAGATGATGCTACTAGTAAATAGAAGGATACATTCACAGCTAATGCAGTTGCCAAAGAAGCCCTTATAATTGCACTATCTGATAGTGAATTTTCTAAGATCAAGAAATTAGACAAGACATACACAATATTGAAATATTTAGAAGACATGTTTGAAGGAGATATTCAAGCAAAGAATGCACACAGGAAGACATGGAAAAAGAAATACAACAGTCTTGAGATGTTATCTGAAGAGAACATTAGAGCCTACAATCAAAGGATAAATGAAGCAGTCTCTGGAATTAGAAACAATGGTGGAGAAATATCAGAAGAAGATATAATGGACAAGAAATTAACTACCTTAACATCAAACTATGAAAACAAGATAAGTATTCTAGAGGAAACCATGCAATTCTCACAAGAAGAGAGAGACTTTGATCAGTAAAATATCTGCATTTGAGATATCAAGATTGAAGACTGAACCTAAAAGTGAAACAACTTTCAAAGCCTCAGTCCATGGTAAGAAATCCGTACACATTTCTAGCCATAATGAGAAAGAAGAAGTTGATGAAGAACTAGAAGATATCATTTCTATGATTGCTAAAAGAGAAAAGAAAGGAAAAGGAAAATATGAAGGATAGCTTCCATTCAAATGTTTTTCATGCAACAAGATTGGTCACTTTGCATCTAAATGTCCCACAAGAGTCAAGAATTTCAGATCTAATTACAAACCTAAATATAAGAAGGAATGTTACCATGTTGAAGAAGGTGTAACTGATGAATATTCATGAGAGGATGAAATTGGATTCATTGCCCTTAGAGACATGGAAAAGTTGCTCAAGGAAATGGATATTGCAGATGAAAAGGAAGAACAATAGTTAGCCCTAATTTCCAAAGCAGACATCATAACTAATTGGCTCATTGACAATGGATGCTCTCACCATATGACAGGTGACAAAGACAGATTTGTTCATTTAGAAAAATAAAAAGGTGGTATGGTTAGATTTGGAGATAACACTCCTAAACCTATCATAGGCATAGGTTCTATCACTTTGGATGGAAAGAACAAGACAGATGATTTTCTGTATGTTGATGGATTACATCATAACTTGCTAAGTGTTGGACAACTACTTCACAAAGGTTGTCATTTGGAGTTCAAAGACAACAAGTGCATCATTAACAACAAGGATGGAGACATGATTGCATAGGGCTCCAAAACAAAAGGTAATTTTTTTCAGATCAATTCAGATGTCAGTTGTTTTTTTGCAAAAGTCGATGATAGTTGGTTATGGCATAAGAGACTTTGTCATATCAATTTTGTTAACATAGTAAAGATAAGTAATGTCAAGGCAGTCAGAGAACTTCCAAGTATTGCAAGACTAGTTGACACAATGTGTAGGGAATGTGTTATGGGAAATCATGTAAGGAGTTATTTTAGAAGCAAGCAAAACTCAGCTGAAAACAAATTGGACCTAGTGCATACAGATTTATGTGGTCCTACCCAAAAAAGATCATACTATGAAGACAGGTATTTCATTTTTTTTGTTGATGATTTTTCAAGAATGATGTGGGTTTCATTCTTAAAAGAGAAGTTTGAAGCATTTGATAAGTTCAAAATATTCAAAGCTAAGGTTGAGAATGAATCTGGATTAAAATTGAAATGTTTGAGATCAGATAGAGGAGGAGAGTTCACCTCTGATCAGTTTTATGAGTATTGTGAAGAACATGGAATAAAAATATAGTTGAGTGCTCCTAGAACCCCTCAACAGAATGGGATTATAGAAAGGAGGAATAGGATTATACTTGATACAACACACACTATGATGATTGAAGGAAAAGTTGCACACACATATTGGAGAGATGTAGTAAATACAGCAGTCTATACTATCAATAGAACTCAATTGAGGCCAGGAACAGATAAGACACCCTATGAACTTTGGTTTGGTAATGTACCTACAGTAAAGTATTTTAGAATTTTTGGCAGAAAACACTACAGCAAGAGAGATGATGGTGTTGGTAAGTTTGATGCTAGAAGTGATGAAGGTATTTTCCTTGGTTACTCTACAAAAAGCAAAGCATACAGATGTTTCAATTTGAGATTGAAAAAGATAATTGAAAGTACT
>MU225079.1:3089368-3101276 GCA_018584345.1 Thuja plicata
ACTAGTTGCCATATTTTTTGATGACATTATCTTTGGAGGTAATGACAAGCTTAGTGGAGCATTTGCAAAAGAAATGTAGAATGAATTTGAAATGAGCATGATTGGTCCTATAAAATACTTTTTGGGACTAAATGTAAAGAATATAGATAAAGGTATATTCATTAATTAGTCAAAATATGTGAAGGAAATATTGAAGACCTTCAAGATGGAATACTGTAAGCCAGTATGCACTCCTATGATGACAAGAAGCAATCTTTCAAAAGATGATGATTCCACGACAATTGATAAGACATTGTACAAATATATGATTGGAAAACTCATTTATCTAACTCAATCTAGACCTGACATATCTAATGCAGTTGGCATTGTTGGAAGATTTTCAGCTGAACCCAAGCAGAATCACCTAATGGCAATCAAGAGGATATTCATATATCTAAAGGGAACTATAGACTATGGTTTATGGTATCCTAAATCAAAGAATGTACAACTTCATGTGTATACAATTGCAAATTGGGTAGGTTGTATTGATGATAGGAAGAGTACTTCAGAAGGAGCAGTATTTCTTGGAGATAGGCTGGTTTCTTGGATAAGAAAAAAGTAGAACTGTATTTCTTAGTCAACAGTAGAAGCTGAATATGTTACAGTAGCACTGAATTGTTCAACCATGGTTTGGATCAAGCAGATGGTTAAAGACTTTGGTATTCAGGTTGGTTATCCCATTGTTATTCATTGTGATAACACTAGCACTATTAACATGTCTAAGAACCCTATGATGCACGCAAAGAAAAAACACATAGAGATCAAGTACCATTTTCTAAGAGAAAAGGTTGCAGACAAAGAAGTGAAATTGGACTATGTGAGCACCAAAGAACAGTTGGCAGATATTTTCACAAAACCTTTATCAAAAGATACTTTTGAGTATCTTAGAGAGAAGTTGGGAGTAATTCCCTCTCCTAAGTTTGATTACAGAATACAAGAAGAACATCAGTCATGTGTGACTGATAAATGGTTGACTACTCTACTTCTGGAGTAGTACCTGTGCCTAATGGTTTATGATGCTCTTTTCCATTGATGTCAAAGGGGGAGTATGTACTAAGGGGGAGCATTTACTCTGGGGGAGTATATATTAATGGATTAAAAAACACAATCAAAGGAACTATAACAGTGTAGAGAAATCTTTGATGAGGATATTGAGAAGCTTGTAAAAGAAAGAGGAAACCATGAACAGGGGATGTTTTTAAAATCATATGTTTCCATCAATGTCAAAGGGGGAGATTGTTGGAGATTTATTTCTATGCAGTTGATTGATTGTATGTTTGTCATTGATGACAACATATAATATACATCAGCATTCTGTAAGAACTTATCAAAACAGTGTTATCCAACCTTGCACGGTTAGATAAATGCTATAGACATGTCTTGGTTACTATATTCATACACGCAGGTCCAGATATGGTGTTTCAGTCAAGTTGTGTAATTGTGTTATTGGCAGTTACAGTTCTGGAAGAGTATATGTTCAGAGATGATGTATTTAACATGTTTCTTGAGTTGCACCTATCTTTAGGATATGTGTGTATATATTCATGATTATTTATGAGTTTATGATAGTTATCTAAAGGTGCCAAATGTGTTTCAAGAAGATTGAAAAGTTAGAGTTGATTTGGTGAAGCAAACTTAGTGAAGCGTCACATCTATTCAGTTTGTGTTGTGTGAACTTAATATTGTTTGTGTGCTTAGTTAAGCCAACAAAGATGTTGTTGAAGTGTTTCCAAGAGTCATCATGACCTTCTACTTTAAAGAAGATACTTATAGTAGTTCATTTGTAATACGCCAAGTGTGAATGATACGAAAAGAGACAGAAAATGTATAGAGCAAAATATTATTTGTGGTTCATTCATCAAGGGTCTATGTGAAGAAGCAGTAGAAGATTGAAATACATTGTAATTGATCAAGATAGAAGGTCTACTCTATAGTTCATCATCAAATATAGTGCATATTTGTTCTACAGAAGGTTGTATCCTTCACCATTGAAGCAGTGAGCTTTTGGACAGTGAGTCCTCACCCCTAACAGGGTTATTTGTAAAAGACTCCTAATAGGGTCAGACCCTTAACCAAGTCACTATAATTATTGCATTGTAAAGTACAACTCTTAACAGGGTTGAAATATCTTCTAACAGGGATTACTACAAACAAGTATAGTTTATTGTGGTTGCTAATTTCCACCAGGGTTTTTACCATTTGGTTTCCCCGTAATCAAATTGTGTGTTGTGTACTGTGTTATCTAAATGAGCATTTACTTTATTGTATTATGAATTTAAAAAGAGAAAATAATTAAAGTTACTGATAACTGATTCACCCCCCCCCCCTCTCTCAGTTATCCTTTAGGACTATTCTAATAGAGATATTTGAAAGGTGCAGAGGACTATGAATTATATTACAAGAAGAATGAGAAGTTTGAACTGAAAGTTTACACATATGTGGATTGGGAAGGTAATGTTGATGATAGAAAGAGCACAAGTGGTGGTGCATTATTTTTAGGAAAGTGATTAATCTCTTGGACAAGCAAGAAACATAACTATATTTCTCAATCTACAACAGAGACTAAATATGTCAGAGCAGTAGTGAATTGTTCAAACATAGTGTGGACCAAGCAATTGTTGAAAGGTATGAAGATAGAACTAGTTGTTATTTTTTTTTATAACACCAGTGCTATTAATATTTCAAAGAACCTATTATGCCTTGCATACTCATCCCTACATTTTGTGTGCAAAATGTTATGTCCCCTCTTTTCGCTTTTGGGCTCTTGCCTTGTTTGTCTTGTCTTTGGTTTTCTTTGTTTTCTTCTTTGGGTTTTTCCCTCCCATGAGGTTTTTTTTGCTTTCTAATTTTGTCTTTCGTGTCTTTGGGACCCAATCCTGGAGTTGGTTATTCTTTCTAGAGCTAGATTCTGGACTCCGGGATTCTCCACCGCGATGTCTTCTCCACGTGAAAAGGCATGGTGGCATGGAATCCCTGGGCCCAGAGTCCAGAGGTTTGCCTGTTCTAAAGTTTGCTAGGAAAAGAGGGTAACTTGCTTTTACCTTGGGTATAAATAAAAATGACATGTCACTTTCACAGTTATCGTGATTAAAACACTTGTGCATTCAGAGTGATCCGTAGGTGACCAAATTGCAATTAAGCTATGATTGTTCTACGCTTAGTGGGTTATTATCCGATGATTTAAGGTACCTGTTCATGACCATTTGAAGGTAGAGCTCATTACAGAAGTACTCCTAGTGCTCTATCCCTACTTTCCAGGTAGGTTCTCTGGTTTTGCTTTGTTCTTTCTGGTTTTGCTTCGTTCTGGTTTGTGTTTTTTCCTTCCGCATCTTCTTCTTTTGGATTGCCACCCGTTGGTGGGTTGGCTCTACCACAGGGTTGTCCACCCTCTACGTAGCTATAGATTAGTGTATATGTTTTTCTTTTCCTTGGGTTTAGTCATGTAGATGCGGTGTAAATCTATAAAGGTTTGTAAAAACTGTATATTAATGTATATTTTGTGTATATGTGTTTTGGCCCTTGGCCCTCTATATTTTATGCATATATATACCTTGTATATTCATCTGAGCTCACGAGTTCCTCATGCTTTGTCTTGCATTTTCACCCTAGGAAGACTGAGTCTGTCGAGACAAGGTTGCCATGGTTCGAACATGGCACCTCACTGGTTCAAGCCATGGAAGCTTTCTCTCTCTTTTGTCTCATCACCTTAATGGCGGGATTAATTTCCCATGAGTGGGTATTCAAACCATGTCTCATCTGGCATTTATTTTACCCTATGTTAGCCCACTTGTTGTCATTAATTCCTTTATGTCACTTGCCATCTGACCATGTGTCAACCCATGTCAGCCAAATATGGTTTCTTATTGGTCACATCAACAACAGCTAATACTATCCGAGCTCTGGGCCCCAAACAAATCCTTGTCCTACGTTTCCCCTTGTTATTTGGTTCATTTTTCCCTAGAATATTATTCACATTTATTCTAAGTATCCCGAGACTTTTGACATATGCTAACACTTGTTGAACAAATGCAAGGTGGTGACGATTTCTCTGTAGTGCTAATCATTCTTTGTACATATCATGTTCTGATGGTTCTTTGGTCTTGCAAGTTGCAAATTGATTGATCAAAGATGTCTGAGGTGATCACCCCTCCTTCCATCCCAGAGTTACCTACCACATCCACCTAAGAGGACACAAAAACTAAGGCCAAGAGGTTACTGGAAAAGTTTCCCTTGACCTCCAAGTATCCCAAGGATGGTGCCATTGTGGGGTCCAAAATAGAGTCCAAAGTGCAAGAAATAATGGACACCGGGCCCAGATCTTGGGTAGAAGTGCAAGGCTTAATTCAAGTCATTTATAGGTTAAAGGCTACTAGAGATAATCTAGAAACTTAGATCATCACCTTCAATATTACCAAAGTAGCTAATTTTTCATGTTCGATGCAATCACCAAAGTTGATACTCCAATTGGCAACACTGTACAATTCACCGACATAGACCGTCCTACTTCTGAATCCCCAACCGCTACAGTACCCAGCAACCGTTATCACCTTGGATGTGGTAACTTTCACCTTGGGGTTGGGGATCCCACTATTCAATGGATCCATTACCCAGACTTGACTCCAAACCTTACAGGAGTTTGAGGGTGCTGAGGTTATTTCTCGGCAATATATCAATAGCCACTAGCTAAAAGTCCCTAAGAGGGACTACAGAAGAATGAAGTTGGAAGTTCCCCATAGGGAGTTCAAAGAGCCCATCCAGGTGGGCATTATGTTTCTATGTAGAATTTTTGGATTGCCCCATGCCCAAGATTTCTCAGCATGGATGTATTACTTTCTGTATTGCATCACCACTCACAGTCAGACTTTCAACTAGGCAGCCCTCATATCTAACCACGTAGACAAATATTTGAAGAGCGTGGTCCAGAATTCCAAATTATATATGACATCATACATGTTATGGGCACTATCACAACAAAGACCTACTTTTCCAGGTTTGGGAGTAGTTGGAGAGCTTGGGAACGGGCTAGGCCAAATGGCGCCATGGGACCATTATCCCCAGGTGCAATGGGAACTTAGTTTCCCTAACTTCTGTCAGGTAAATGATGCTTTCATTTACCACAATATTTTAACACTTACTCAAGATTTTGGGTACTTTTTATCACAAGTAGCGATGACTCTGGTTAGCAGCTACGGCCAATATTTTATTTGGTTCTAACATCACACCTACATTTGGGTGATAGGCTTCAACGGGAAGCCCCATCTACTTCCCCGATATTGTGGGGATAGAATTATTCTTCTAGAATTCTATCGGCAGATGATGGATCTGCATGCCTTCTTCACATTGAAGAAGGTCATCAACATTACATTCCCATTCTCTTGTAGGAATTATACATGCAGCCTCACCGCAGCCCAAGAGGCAGATGTTAAATTGAAGAACCTGGGGCTGGTGGAATTCCACCACGCCCAGAAGAATTATGATCCCCATAGAAAGATTTCCATAGTGCTTCCTCAGGCGTCTCCACCGCATGACAAGGATATTGAAGACTTCTGGGTGGACTGTCAGGACAATTTTGATCTCTGAGCCCGGTAGCACACATAGATGAGCAAAGGGCTCATGAGAGCACTTTACCTTCAAACTTTCCTGAAGGGTTTCAAACATGACGAGCCACTAGAGGATCTAGCATATAAAGGACAAGGGTTAGATAAGTTAGATCTTCCTCTGGTAGATTGGTCCATCCCTAAGGACCTGACAATTGAAGGGGTATGTCACCCCATTATAGAGGTGAGCCACCACTATTTCCACCAAGTATGCCCAAAGAGCACCTGAAAGAAGCCAACAGTCAAGTGGGCTACTCCCTCTTCAGCTGATGCTAAACCTTCTTCATCTTTTGCGGCCACTGAAATAAGCACAAGTAAAGGGAAAGAGAAAGAGGGTGCCCCGATTCTCAAAGTGCCTCCACAAGTCCCCACCCGTCTAATGGCGTAGTTACATCAACAAATGGAGTCAGCAAAGATGACCAGCTAGCAGCTAAGTATGCAGGTATCCTTCAGCCTCCTTGTGGCCCCTATAACTTCTGCTCACTCGGTGGGATCCCCATCATTGGCAGCCATGATGAGCAGACAGACTTTCGCTGAGGTGGAGTTCTAGACACTGGAGCTTTGCTAGTAAGGAAGAAAAATAAAAAGGTGACCCCAACACCAAGCACAGTTGCCAGTCCTAGTATGCTAGAGATACCCCCAGTAGATGTTAATTTGGACTCTCCCAAACTAGAAGATATTTCAGACTCCTTGCCCCCGCATGATGATTTTGACGACACCTTCTCAGTGGAGGAACTCATGGAAATTCAACAGGGTATAGGTCAAGCGGTGGAGGAGATCATAGCTCAGGACAAAGAAGAGGCCCCCATGGAAAAATAAATCCCCAAAGAGAAAAATACATCAGAGAAAGAGACTCGGGAAGAAATGCAAATGGGGCCTGAGCAAGAGAAAGTACCAGTCCAAGAGACCGAAGATACACCAAGGCAACACATAGATGAGAAACTAATGGTCGAAGAACCCAGACCCATAAGAACAACCATACCCCTAACTATCATGCTCCAAATTCCTTTGGTCACCTTGTTAGGGATTTTTCTTGTATGAACCACAGTGCTTGAAATGACTACTTGAACACTATGCCTTCTAATACTGATTTAGATACAAGGAAAGCCTAATTGCTAAGGATTGGATAAGATCCTTCTTCATTTTTGAGCTCCACAAATACTCAAGTAGGTTTTACCTCTTTATGACGACTGATTACATAGTATCTATTAATGTGGACACTGATTTTCTATTAGGAGTTATTGAGCCAACTTATGAAACATTCTGCATATGACCATACACATCCAAATGCAAAACTTAACCATACAAACCATAGTTGCAAATATAGCATAAACCTGTGATACAAGAACTTTCATTCTTCTTCCTTTTGATTTTAGGAGGGATAACCTAATGATTCACTCTTTAAGGAATCACTAAAATGGACACTGTCCTGCTGACATGAGTCCTGACTGAGTTCAGTTTGTTTGTTCTTAGTAACAAAAGTATTTTGATTGAAATAATTTTGAATAGTTTTGAAAACTTGGATGATGATAGATTATCAGACTAAGACCTAAATCAGTGCCTATCCATTGGGTTACGGAGTCAATAATCTTAAAGTCTCATAGAAACAAAATACTATAAGTTGCCTTACAACCTACATGCAATTCAGATGAGTTGCCTTACAAATTATCTAGTTACCTCTAAAATACTATATCAAATCCTTGAATACTGTTATGCTTCCTAAAACCACTCACAAAACTTAGTTCTTTACTTGAAAGAAACTTGTAAGTAATTTGAATGGTTACCTTATAACCAAAATGCTTCAGAATGCCTTGCAGACTTAAACATAAAAAAGCATACACAGGAAATATAGAGACAACAATAAAAAAGAGTAAAATTGCACCGTATTTTATTGATATGATCCTTCTTTCATACATGGAAAATCTTTGAAGCTTGAAAATATAGACAAATTGAGAAAGTCTGATTTTTCAATATATTTCCTCCGATACAAGATATAACAGTGCAAACTTAGCCTTTCAGAAAAATGTGTAGGTGCAAATGCTGAAACAACATAAGTTTCATCCAGATATGCCATTGCAAAAATCAATAAATTATGCACTGAAGTCTCACCATCAGGTCAAATAGTACACTCATATGCAATGAAAATGGTCCCATAATCGGATCTTGAAAATAACATTTAGAGGGAAAGTTATCAGTTCCTAATGACCATTTTGAAAACTTAACTCTTTTCTGCACTGCAAACTGAATAAAATGCCTCTGAAACTGAATTTGCAAACCCATCAAAAAGATCCTTCAGAATTTCAACCTCTGGACATAGAATCAATGTCATACATGGAACATGAATCCTCAGTTGTCTTCCTCTAAGAAAAAAACTATTGAACTGATACCAA
Source organism: Thuja plicata (assembly GCA_018584345.1). NCBI lineage: Eukaryota > Viridiplantae > Streptophyta > Pinopsida > Cupressales > Cupressaceae > Thuja > Thuja plicata. The sequence continues at coordinate 3,097,395 of MU225079.1, forward strand.
ACTGCAAAATTAGCATCTTAACACTTTTCTGAACTTAAACCATGCAAATATGCAGAAAACTGATTTGGATTTAATTTGGAAAAGTGATCAACTGGATTGGCAATAATTTGTAAATCCTCAGGTTAGTACACTCTCATGTTTACAATATAAGGGAAAACTCAATTATCCAAAATACTCACCTAGGTACACATTTTTAAAACCTCAAAGTGGACAACTTAGTAATTATGTACTTGAAAACTCAGGAAATCAGAATTATTCACTAACAGAATGGTTCTAGAAAACTTTTCATCTGATTTCATAGGGATCTGCAATCTGGAAAAATTTGATTCATTGTCATGCCTACAATACCTAGGAACACACCATGATGTCACACCTATCCATCTGATCAAAGATGCAGGCCTTCAAAGTAAGGTATTCAGAAATCTACATTCAACAACTTTCGAAAACTTAACAAAGTGTCAACAGAATCAGACTGGCAAATTGCTCAAATGGATTCATCATGATCTAGGAACTGGAAGATATGAAGTATGTGACCACTGGAACATAGTACAAAAGGAACTTTCTCAATTGAATCAACTATTCAAAAGTTATAACCTGTCAAACCGGGCTATTCAGACTTCTAAGCAGAACAAAGATGCAAACAGTTCTAAGCGACCAAATTTGGGGAATATGGAAACTTATCAAATTGATTGATAATGACCTGAGATCTAAAACATAAGCTCTCTAATATGTATGTAATACATTCCCAAATTGATGGCTTATGAAACTCAATAGGGTGCAAGATATTCAAAAGAAAACAAGGCCCCAGACAGCAAAATTACACCTTAGCAAAATGCAGATTTAGGTGACCACCTCAAAAAGACTACTCCCTAAACATGTCAGATTTGGAATTCAGGAGTTGGAACCCATTGTATATGTGAAATGAAAGGAAATTAACCTTCCTCCCAATTGGTACCTAATGAAAATCAACCAGGTACCCTTACAAGCATTTTAACTAAGCCTTCTCACACAAAATTTTCAAGGGTACTCACCTTGCTTAACTAAAAATTTTAACATGGTCACTCCAAATTTGAGAGGACCAACACACCCCAAGAGATCATGTGCCCTAGAGTACATTTGGTGAGGTAGTAACTGTGGCCACCTTGCTAAATTTTGGTCAGAGGCCTCACCCACCTCCAGAGGATGTTCCAGTGGAGGAGAACGCTCCAATAGATGAAGCCAATATAGCCCAGGAGCAGCAGCAGCAAACAGACCAAGAAGTCTCGGATAAAGAAAATGAAGAAACAGCTGACACCAGGAGGGAAAAAAAGGTCCCAAGAAATACATATGATGTTGAGACTGGGGAAAAGATCCTGAATGATACCATAGAAGATGCCAGCATGGCGGAAAACATTGAAGGTTCCAGAGAATAAGAAGAGGAATGAGAACAAGAAAAGGAACTGAAGAAAGAGAGAGAGAGAGAGAGAGAGCCTAGAGGTAATGTGCTTTCTAGGAATATTCCACCCGATTCCAAAAGGAATCCTAATAAATAGGTCTTAACAGAAAATCCACCCCAACCGCCCCAATGGCTGGTCGAGTCAAGGAAAAGGAAGACCCCGACGGCGACCTCAGGCACTACGCTCTCATTGGTGGAAATGATGGCCAAGAATGCAGAGGCTAAGAAGCCCAAGAAGGCACAAGTAGTCCAAACTCTTCAAACTAATCTAGCAGGCGGTGTCATGGAAATTATCACAACACCCCCACCAGATGTAGAGGCAGCGGCCATAAGGCCCGAAGATTATAATATAATAGAAGTTGCATTGGGGAAGAGAGATAAATAGGGTGAGCTAGATCTACTGAAGGAATTCACCAAGGTGATAGAGGCTAGGTACATCAAGTAAGGCCAAAAGCTGAAGGAGGAAAGACAAACAAATGTCAATCTCCTTACGCTTCTGGTAGAACTAACACAGCCTTTAGCTGAGGTCAACCCTGGAACCCCTTCCTCCAAATTGCCACTTGCACAGGGTGATGTGGACTCTCTACGAATCATGAAAAGAAAAGCACAAGCTATGGATGGGTGGGCCACCGAGAAAGTACCCACCATGAGATAATTTCTATAGGTGTCCCTCCCAGACCTTTATTAGGTTGATGTTCTTCTCAATCAGACAAAGGGCTCCACTATTAAATGGGAGCAAGATCTAGCTAAGTATGAAAAATGGAACGCCGAACTGGAAGAAATCTGCAACATAGGCGAAGAAACTGCCACAGAGTCTAGAATTTTGGGAGATGAATCATATCATTCCCTCCAGGCCCATTACTCTAGACTTTCCCTCAGGGGTGAGGTATGCAAGGAACTAGTTAAGGCCTTGAAAGAAAAAGTGATAGCTACCCAATACCCCTTGGGTATATTTAAAGTATTCATAGTTGGAGTATCACAAGTTGATCCCTTCACCACCAAGATGTGTACCCTAGAGGACTATGTCCTCAGCAAGTTTGATAAGCGGATGGAGTCCCTGTATCCGCCTGCTAGAGATTTTGACTAGGGTAGGCTATCCAGATTGTCCAAGATAATGATCCAATCACATGATGCCATCAAAATGGTAGATGAACTCTGGAGCAGGACCGAGGATGTTCAAGAGCCATTGGAGGTTGTTCGAAGTAGGTGGGACAGCATCAAAGATATAGATGAAGAAAGCATAGGCCAAGTACTGGAAGCTTGGGAAAAATCATAAGGAACAATAAAATTCTTTGGATTCTAGAGAATCCTGCTAACCCCATATTGGTTGTATTTATTCATTCTTTTGGAATGCAAGTTCCCATATCCCAGAATTCTAGATCCCACATTTTTGTATTCTTTAAGGGACCCATGTCCTAGTTCCCAAGGTCGACCAGTCACTTTCAAGGTAGTTAATAAAGGTTGTCAGAAGGTAGGTAACTGCAACAAGGCACGTCAGATCAACAAGAGGTTTTCTGACAGATGGTCTTCCCAAGGTGTCACTTCAATGTTACACCTGGTGCATCGAAGACAGGGCACTACTTTCCCATTTATGAGACATGTAGCCTTGATCCTTGGGGGATCAGATTTCTTCACTCTCTTCCTGGCTCTCTTCTCAAGGCTGATTCTTCCACTCTATTTTTCTTGTCTTATTCTTCTGACATGTCAGACCTTCTCTGTCTTGAGGTCTTTTGTAGCATGGTGTAGGTAGTACCGACCACCAGAAAACAATATTATATTGTAAAGTGTAAAATAAGTTAGGTTTAGGTTTAGGTCAAGTGATGTGTATAAATAATAAATCCGACCTCATTCCAATGGTCGGCAAAATTGATGATTTTGTAGTCCATAATTAAAAGAAATTTTGTTTTCTTAGTTCTTAGTTGCAGAGCTCAATGCTCCATAGCTTATAAGATTTTAGTAGTTAAATGCTCCCCTAGAGCCACCATTGTATCATGCACTAGTGCTTGCTGGAAAAGATGTTAATGAAGATAGAAGAGTTATCTCGATGATGTTGTTAGCATCCTATCTTCTAGGTTAACGGTATTTCATGCTTTGTGTTCTTCATGTCCTTTGCTCTGATACTTAAAGTAGATTAACAACCTCCTTTCCTTTGTTACTGATAAAATATGAACTTGTTAGAAATGGAAAAGAAATATGTAAATAAGCAATACCAGGAAAGAATCTAAGTGAGTGAATGCATAAAAGAAATATTACCATAAAAAAGGAGAGAGAAAACTCCAAGATTCAACACAAGAAGGCAAGATATTTGAAAGGGGAAAGCAAAGAAAACCCCTTGTGAAATTATGAATGAGGCATGAAAAGCTTAAGAAGAGGAGAGAGAGAGAGAGAGAGAGAGAGAGAGAGAGAGAGAGAGAGAGCGAATTGCTCATACAATAATTGAGAAGAGG
>MU225079.1:3118045-3128447 GCA_018584345.1 Thuja plicata
GTGTTATTTCCTCTTAAGGAGGAATCTAAGGGATACCTTGGTTTATCCCAATTAAATAATACAACCAAGGGATAATAAAAGATACATAAAAAGAATTATCCTCACAAGAGGAAAAAATAGGTGTAGGTATTCCATAGGAATCTCCTACATACATAATGCAAGTAAAGATTAATTTCTAACAGAACTGATGGTTGTATATTTCTTCAGTATTTAGTGTAGTGTGTTAGAGAATTGTTGATGTTTTGAATGTTCAGTATAACTATAGGTAGATGAAATCTTTCTAATTCTGCAGTATCTTTTGAAGTTTATTTGTGAAATGAATGCACACTTGTAGGAGACCCCACTCACTTGAATCCCTAGAAATGATGAGTTAAGATAACTAGCTATCCCCTTCAAACAAAATAGTCACATCTCCCAACTGAGCCCCGCATTGTTGAGACCCGACTCTCACATGCTTGGAGGCCCAGGGAATCTCATTTCCCTGGACAACCTTTATAGGAAAATTTGGTCGGTACCCTAGTACCCGGTGACAACTTACCTCTATTGGTAGACCCGGTCACAAAGTCCCTTCAACAGAACCTTATGATGCATACAAATACCAAGCATATTTCTATCAAGTATCATTACTTGAGAGAGTTGGTATAAGACAAAGAAGTAAGACTTGAATATGTTAATACAAAGGAATAGTTGGCAGATATATTTACTAAGGCTTTACCTAAGGATGCTCATGAGTATCTAAGCAAAAAATTAGGGGTGATTCCCCTATCTGAGGCTAACTAAGATCATACAAGGTGGTTGCATCAAATGTATTGCATAGAATATCTGAAAGATTGATGCAAAAGGTGGTCACACTCTAGGATTTTCCTAAAGCTATGAAGTGTTAAGCAAATGGTGTTGATCAGTCATAATCAAGATGACAGAGAGAGCATAGAATTCAAAAACCTGACACAGTGATATCTACATATTGAAGATGTATGTCTTTGGCATTGTTGTCAAAGAGGGAGATATACTATTAGTGAAATTAGTAAGGAAACAAAGAGGGAGATATACCATTGAGGGAGATAAGCTACAAAGATAAATCTATCCTAAAGGGATAAATATTTGTATTGGAGAGAATTAGAATGAAGCTAAGGACATTAATGAAAATTTATTTATAGAACATACTTTTTAGATTGTTTGGGAACCTTTCCTATGTTGTTTGTTTACATGTGTTTTTCATCAGTGTAAAAGAGGGAGATTGTTGGAAACTAAAATTGAAATAGTTGTTATATTTCCATTGATTTCATACCTTAACTGGTAAGATATTTTCTATCTTGTAAAGTGTCATATCAGTTGATTGATGAAGAAGAATTGAAAATGAGAGATAACAAGAAGACCTAGTGAAATGGTTGAGTTATGTGAAACTACAATGGGTACTTGATGAGATAGCACCTTGACAAGGTAATATATTGTTTATCTTCAGTCTAAGTGAAGCTTGTGTGAATACAAGATTATTCTTGACCGAGTAACAGAGCAGAAGATTAAGGAACTTATGTTTGTCCCAAGTGATGCGAGTGTCGACTGAGCGCTAGTACATGCTGAGAAAATTCATTGTCGACCGAGCATCAGTATTTGCCAAGTGTTAGAAAATTACCGAGTTATCTCGTGATGACTGAGTGGAAAAATACAGTATTGACTGAGTGTCAGTATTTTGACAGTTTGAGATATTTGAAATCCCATCTGACGTAGTTGATTTTCTTGGGATATGTGAAGCATATTTAAGATAAGGATGATTGTTGTGGAGAATTAAATGAGCATTTAGTTTATGTTAACCATTTTTTTGTATGGATTCACGAAGGATTTTTACGATGTATTCTACAATGTAGATGGAAATGAGGTTGGAAGGATTCTTTGGATCTGACAAGACCCTAAGATCTACGATGATGATTAAGTGGAAATAGATCAAGGTACCTTATCAGAGAGGTATAAGATTAACCTAATTGTACGTTATGTATGAGTGTGTGGTAGAGGTTAATTTAGTTGATTGGAAAAATCTAAGAAGAAGGAAGAAAAGGCTGAAGAGAGCAGTACAGGACTCCACAATGGTGATTGCTTGAAGGATTTCTGAGTAGATTTGAATGATAGAAATGAAAATGGAGGCCAGTCATTGAATTAACATTTGACCTATAATAGGATCTGTATTTGCAAAGTGAGTTGTATTTTTTAGATCACAATTTGATGTTACTTTCTAACCATTGTATCAATTTCCAAATCCTTTTAAATAAGGTTGACCTAACAGTCATATTGTTCAATCGTTTAATCAAGGTGATATTCTAATGGAATGGTCTAAGTCTTCTAACAAGGCTCACTTTTAACAAGGTGATTAAATCCTTTAATTGGGTCACATTTAACAGTGTGTATTGTAACCTTTAACTGGGTTGGCTTTTCACAGAGCTCACTTTAGAAGAGTGAAAAAAATGTAGCATGTTACTGGTGGTTTTTACCATATTGGGCTTCCATGTTAAATCCTAGTTTCATACTTGTGTGAATGTTATTTTATGTGTTGTAAAGTTAAGAGTTTTATATTCTACAAGTTTATTACATTAGGACAGTAAACTACAAATTTATATTATTGATTATATGCTATAGATACCAAGTGGATTACTGAGTGGATCTAAGTTGGTTGAATTGTTTGAAAGTTCAATTGGTACATCTAGACCTAGGATAACTGATCCCTCATCTCAGTTATTTTGAATCATTCTAATAGGAACATCATACTAATCATATTTGGTTAATCATCTAAAGCTAAACTATGAAGTATTTAATAACTAATTGATATACAAAAATTTAGTAGGGGTTATAGTTCATATTCATAAAAAAATATTTCAACCATAACCATAATAATTGCACTCTAACTAACTATAGATTGGTAGTTGGTAGGAAACCTAGCATGCTTGATAGATTTCATATCTCTCTCATCCTACAACTAAGCCAAGGTTCTATTTGTGTGAAAGTAAATTACTCTACTTCTCTCTTACATCATATCCCTATCCTATATGTTGTTTCAAGGGAGGAAGCTAATGAAGTGGATTACCAGATGCCTTTCAAGATTAATACTTCACATCTAAAATTTTCTTCTTGTGTTGTTGCATTGGTTGTTATTTGGAACTCCTTTCCTAAAACAAAAGTAGGAGAATCTTTATGGGAATTGTGGTATATTTATGTTTCTCAATGTGTTATATTTTTACTATCTTTTGGATAAAGTGTAACATACACAAATCCACATAGGACTCAATTTCCAAAATTTACTCTAGACTTCATAGTCAAATGCAAGTAATGATATATAAAAGATAATTTAATAAAGTATTTTCTCAAAATAGAGATAATCAATCTTTAATATACATAAGTGACCAACATCACAAAACATCAAAAGATAGATATAATAGGAGACCAACAGGTTGAATTAATCAAACACAAGATGAAGTGATATTGTAATCATTCTTCCTTCTTTAGCCATGAACTACTCTCTATCTGCTATGTTTGAGGATGAGAAAGGATTCCAAGGACTTTTTTCACCCAACCACAAAGTGTTTAGCTCCCTTGGAGCTCAACATGAAACATTGAGCGCCTGACCCTGCATGAGGAACCTAACAATTTAGAATTGGCAAGTCAGATGGAATCTGGTGCAGCATTGTGACCTATCTACATTTTACCTATGACAATGTAGCATCTACACAATGATGTGACATGGAGAAAGCACAAAATCCATATATATTATAAAATATGCAATATTGCTTTGGCCAAAGCATAATTTGTGCCACTTACTTGGTAGATAGGATTATAAAAAGAAATCCAATACCTATCCTTTCCTGATATTCCACATTTGGCACCTATCCATAGAAATACAAGCACACATGAAATAGAAATAAAAATAACCCATCTTTCCCATGTTTTCTAATTCAAAACAAAGAAACTACCTCTCCTTCTACTAATGTTAACTTCCAAGAATGACAACTAAAGCATAGAGTAAGTGAAATATCATAAGTGCATACCCATTCAAAACACTAGCATGCATATGAGAGCATGTAAAATCATACAATTTTGATAATCTAGGCTACACGTATTTCTATAAAAGCACTCATGGTTATACAAAAGTATCTATCTATGCATCTATTTGATGATAAGATAAACAATTATGCTTACAATCATGCATATGCCTTATCTTTCTAACTAAAGACAAGCATAAGTCAAACATAAATCCATGAAATCTTTAATAAGTAATTTAAGTGGTTTCTACACAATTTTCTTAGAAATCAATAGAGATTTATCAACTATCTTTTTTTTATTTTCCACTTGACTATTTATCCAATTTAAAATACATCCTATGATTATTTACTCTAAAATTATACCCATCCAACATTTGTAAAAAAATTAATTCACACGATACTATTTTCCTTTAGATTAAATAATTTGGGTGAAGTTTTTCACTTTTAGAAATGTGATATTCAACACTCACAAATTTCACTATTTCAATTAATTTAAAAGTTGGAGAAAATTCCACTTTCTTTAATCAATTTAATTCTTTATATGTTTGAAGGAAATAACTTACAACTTACAAAATTTAGCTTCACCTTATATTTTTATTATTACTAAATTTATTATTATTATGAGGTTGCTAATAAAATGAGTATTTCCCTATCATTGAAGGATTTCCTACAAAATGCGTTGTTTTTGAAAATAAGTCTTTCCCTATCATTAGAGGATCTCTACTTAAAATTTTGTAAACATTTATGGTTCACTTTGTTACTTCCACACATGATTATGAATGAAATTTAAGAAAGATTGCAATAATAATATTTATTTATTTATTTTTATGTTGTCAACATGCATACAAAATAAAAATGAAAAAACAATGGTATCTCGAGGAGCTAGGGCATCGCGGGGAGCGGGAGCGGAATCGATAGAGGAAGACACTGTCGAGGATGAAGATATCGACGCGGATGATGGGGTTTGGGACTTCAGGGGGTCCATGTGTGTCGTGTGGACACACTTTGCTACATTTGATGGGTGCCATGATCTTGGGGTATCCTTGGCAGCCCCTCTTCTTTTCTAAGGGGTTGATTGTTTGGCATCTGTTTCTTCTAACAGGGCTCTATTGTTGAGAAGATTTTCGAATGGTGTTAGGAAAAATTTATTGGTGGAAGGGCTTATACTTAGTTTAAGTATTGCAAAGATCTATTGGTTTCCTGAGGGTCCGAGGTGTTGCAAGGATTTACTTAAAGTGGTTGATGTTGATAGGTTGGACTCTACTTGGGTCGGCTTTGCCTCTTTTTGTTCTGCTAGGTTTGTGACCTTCATTTTTGTTTCTCCCCTATTTATGGATGTTTCTTCTTTATGGGTGAGTGGATTGGTTCTCCCTCTTTTGGGAGATTCTCTCTTTGGTTGTTTTCTTCTGTGATATACTCCTATTGAGGTGGATTATATCCCTATTGAGGTGGGGTTCTCTCTTGTGGCTATTTAGTGGTAGAGATTCTCTTTGCTCCTGCTCCCTTCACCCTTGACTCCTTCTGAGGTGGATATCACACATCCTATGGAGGTGGAATGTGTTTTCTACATGGAGTGTTCTTGTGGGCACAAATGGCCTCGTCTTTCTTATTGTTACTTGATGGCTAGTTGGATCTGGCTGGGTGATGGCTCTTCTCTTTTTGAGGTTGAGAGAGATTCTTTGTGGTGTCATTATAGTTCTGGAGGAAACCCCTTGGCGGTGGTTGGCTTGTGGTCTTGGTTTCTCTGTATTACTACAAGTTGCTTGTTGATGCTGATGGTCAAAGAGTTATTTTCTTGATGCAGGATCTCACAGTTTTTGGTATCAGCTTTGATTCCATGTCATGGGTGAGGGATTCTATTATAACCCTTATTTTGTGTTTTTTGTTTCTTTCTTTCGGTTGAGGGTTGGTAGGAATCTGCATGTGGATGCTGCTAATTTTCAAGGGACCATTCTGGAGATTGGGTGTTTTTGATTAAGGGTGAAGACATTTTTGGGACTGGTCTTACTCTGGTTGGTTATGGTGGTTTCAGGAGCCATGTCAAAACCCTTGATATTAGTTTGGGGAGCCTTAAAACCCCATCAATCTCTTTCTGATGTAAGGCTTTGGCCTTCTTCTCTAGTTTTTTAGCAGCTCGAGCTTTAGCATTTCTTCTTTTTTGTTGTTTTTGCTATGTTGGTTTAGGGCTGCTAGTTTTTCTATTGGTAGTCTATGTTGGGGGGTTCCGTAATTTTTCTCTCTTTGTTCCCCAGTTGTCTCTTTTTAGGCGGTGCTTCTATTTCCTACCTTTTAATGTTGTTGTAAAGGGTTATGGTTCCCTTCAAAAATTGTTTTTACCTTAATCGAAAATATGGATACAAAATAAATATATGATACTATTGAACCCCTTTTAGTAACAATGTTTATTTTTTATCACTTAGTAACTATTTTATCAAGAGGATGTATCAAATTTATAGCAATGCTTTCCTTATTAAGTTTATAAAAATAATTATTTCCTTGACCTTTTACCAAATACATGTATATAAAAGTAATTATACTTGTAAAAGATTTCTTTAACTAATTTTATATAACTCCATATCTTTTATCAAAAATTAAAGGAAAATGCATGTAAAACATAGTAGAAACCCAACTTCTTACTATCACCAATTCTTCTAGATTATTTTTGTCATAAAAGCTTTAAATATTTGTCATTATACTTACTTCCATTTTATTATATTTACATTTATTGAACAAATATTTAGTAACAAAGAAAAGTTAAAAATTTAATGAGTGGAAGAAAAATTTAAAAGAAATTTTAATTTTAGAACACTTTAACCCTTACTATTCCCTTATTTACTAAAAGCATATTTCTTAACCCGTGATTCTAGCCTTAAGAAAAGGATTTCACCATATTATTTTAAACTAGAACAATAATTTTCTTATTTGTGATATATTGATTATATTATTGTTATATTTATGAGAGAATGTGAGATAAATCTTTCTTTATAACATAAAATTGCATTAGGACGAAAAAGAGTTTGAAACCTAGTGAAAATAGAATTTCTCTTTCTGAAGACCAGTAATGCCCACTTTTCCAGCCCATTTTTCTTTCTTTGCACTCTTTCCAAGCCTGAATCTCTAGATTCTTATTCACCTATTTGTACCCAAAATACATTATTTCTCCTTCCAAATGGTTGATTATTTTCTAATTAATAATCCCCCATATTTTTCTTATTTCATACCCCTCTTTACCAAACAACCTTCCCTTTTTTTCTTTACATCTATTCTATTTTACCTTCCCCCTATTCTTTTTTTTTTCTACCTCTTATTCCCTACATTTTTATCTTCCTTAAAATTAGCAAGCTAAAACTAAGAAATCTCCTAAAAATTATCAACTTCTATTTTTTCAAATTCCCCATTGTGTCATCTTAATAGGTTGTTTTTTCATTATATAAGTTCACACTCCTTTCTTCTAGCTCACATAGTTGGCATGAAGGAATATTCCAAATGTTAGTGGTGTGAAAGAGTAAATGAAAACAAATGTTAGTGGTGTGAAAGAATAAATGAAAATGGTGTTAGGTGTGAGGATGAAATAAAGATGGTGTGAAGAAATTATGTAAAGTAAAATATAAATATGAGTTTATTTCAAATTTAAATAAATTAAAAAAATTAAAATCATTTATTTAATTACACCAACCATAAGTACATTCTTAATTACTTATTTTCAGTGCTATAAGAGTATGAAAACATAGAAAATACTCATAGTTAATCACATGCACGCATATGTACACTTTACATAAAAATTAAATTAAATTTTCCTATCCATCATGACAACACTTATGCATTAAAAAAACACTTTTTTAAACAAAAAGAGCACACACATAGGCACAACATGTCAATAGGGTTAGGCTCTAATAGAACATGTAAGATGATTAATCCAACTAAGTGACTATGTGAGTGTCAGATATTCATCAAACCAACCGCTTCCAAAATGCTAACCACATCTACGTGGGCCACAATTCTTGCCTTCGACTCCTTTCAACCATTTACAACACTCAATTTTTCATTAGTAGGGTTAGCTCTTAAATCATAATCTCAAATCAATTATTCATCAAATAATACCAATTCATTCCATATTTGACAAATTCATTTACATCTAATCATAATACCAAATAAATTTATTCTCGTATTTTTGATATGATCGTATAAATGTCAAAAATATTCCAATCACATAATTATTGAATCATTAATATATCTTCCATAATGTACATTAATTAGGTGTCAAATTAATCTATTAAGTAGTCAAAGTCAAAGATAGTCTACACTATCTCCTAATGACTGGGACATACAAGGTCAGGATGTGACATAAAGATTAGCCTAGCAGTGAAAATGTAAAGAGAAATCTCTCAAAGAGAAGCTAGAATTAAATAGAAATTTATTTATTTCAATCCCCATGATATTACTATTCAAACAGATATAACTGTTATCGAAGTTCAACTTCATAAACTTGATATGTATAGAGCACACAAGGAAAAGTTAAGGTTATATTACATTAGATTAGGGAGGGAAATAGATACGGTGTGTGTGTGTGTGTGTGTGTGTGTGTGTGTGTGTGTGTGTGTGTGTGCATATATATATATACACATTGTTGGAAATATATTGTAGGCTAGGTGACTAAGAGGGGGGTGAATCAGGAACCAATAAATCTTTATTTATTTTATCCTTTCTTAGATTGTCTAATCTAATTGCATGCATGGAATAGAAAAGAAATAAACATTCATAACACTTGACACAAGATATGGTGACCCATAAACCTTCCAAATAGAAAGTAAAACCGGGGTGGAGATGATACCCACAAGATTTAGAATTGCAGTAATAAATTTGGTTGGTTAAGGCTTACAATTGACCACTTGTGATGGTCTACCCTATTAGGAGCAATAACAACTATTAGGTCCACCTTGTGAAAGTATTTATTTAATAAAATTAAATATGCACTCTAGTAGGAGATTTTTGAAGGTCTATTAGGTCCACCCTGTTAAAGGATTTTGACTGATACACCTGTTACGATCCTTTGATGTAATACTGATCACCTGAATGTGATAGATGAGTCTCTCTTATTCCTTTATATTGTTGTAGCCTTCTAATCAATCTTCCTCTTCATATTTGCATCCATACATGTATTCAATGTTGTTCTAATGATTGATATCTTCTTACTTCTTTGGATAAACAAAGTGTCTTACATATATACCTATCCAAATCAATTACCTCCAAAAGTAGGCTACTATCATATTAAATAGTATCAAACAATATTGACCAAAAATTTGGGATTCTTAAAACCCTTGTTTTGAGAGCCCTTCGTATCTGTGACAAAGATAACATTAACCAAGAGTTATTTCATCTTCATCAAGTCTTCAATATGAATGGGTATTCCAACAAGCATATATCTAAAGCCTTTCGGCAAGCTAGATCCTTCCATTCTTCTCCCAGGCCTAGCCCTTCCCAACCAGTGCCTTCCCCTTTCGCGTACCTTCCTTTTATTGAAGGCATCTCCCACAAAATCTCTAAATTTATTCTCAATAAAGGATTCCATTGTGCCTTAAAACCCTTGTCCACCTTGAGAAACCATCTCCCCCCTCTGAAGGACTCTAGAGATTCCTTTTTTGAATCAAGTGTCTACAAAGTACCATGCTCCTGTGGTTCGCCATACATTGGTGAAACTGGTAGATCCTTCTTAACGAGAATCAAGGAACACAATATTGACATTAGGCATGAGAGGGTGCTTAAATCCGCCTTGGTAGAGCAGTCATCTTCAACCAAACATCATATTTGTTTGGAAATGATGAAGGGTACTCCCCTTAATACCACAAACACATAACATAAACAGAGAAACAACTACAATATGCAAGAACAGAAAATTGGCTTCTTATTATCTCCACAGATGTGGAATTACAAACTTTCAGAATTACAATATGCAAAGCCACATGGGCATTCCCTTACAAAATTCTGTAGGACAAAGCCTCGAATTATTACCCAGATCTACTACCCAGAACTATTCTGAACTGCCTAAGATAATAATACAGCCTTCCTTATATAGGCAATTTTCCACCGCCTGGGAAGGTTCCAGAATAAGGCCGACCAAACTTAGAATTATTTTATTTTACATTTTATTACATCATAGTCGGCTCAAGATAACCTTTGAAACTCGAACATAAATTTTGAAGAAAACTATTTTCCGCCATTTCAGGTGGCCCAACTTCCGAAGACCATAAGTCATCACCAGTCGACCCGATCGGCTATTATAACCCCATTTCAGAAATGCCACGAAGCACTCTACAGGCTTGACCAGCGCAAGCGCTTGTCACCCAAATTTTCGACCTCATCCGGGGCCTCTAAAGCCT
>MU225079.1:3146700-3158426 GCA_018584345.1 Thuja plicata
ATGGTTAGTATATGTAAATATATATATATATATATATATATATATATATACACTTGCAGCATGGTGAGTATATGTATATATATTTAAATGTATATCCCCCCTTAAGCATCTTCCTCTTCATGGACTCCATGAGAGACCTGCAGACCTGCATTTACCTTTCAAACAACAAAAAGACAATATGGAGCTTAGGGTTGAGTAGAGGAAGAGAAGGCATGGAAAACAAAAAAAAAAACAATAAGGTTTCAAGTTTCATTTCTATGCCCTAACTCTAATTTTGAATTAGGGTTAGGGAATTTAAAAAGGGTTGGCTATTTCTTTGGGGGGGGGAATGTTTTATTTCTTAAAAGGGTTCCTTTTCTTTTATTTTAATCTCTAATCAATTTTTTTTTTATAAGGATAGTTTGTTGGAGGTTGAGTAATAAAATTTGATTTATAATATAGTATATGATTTAATATTAGGGGATTATCATGGGTAATTTAAGTTATGAATTTTTATAGATTTTATTATTTCAATACATTATTATGGTCTGATGCTTTTTAGTCATTTTTATTAAAGGAGTAATACCTTATAAAAGACTATTAGATTTTATATCTTGGGACGTAATTAGGAGAGATTGTATTAAAAAAAATTATTAAATTATTAGATCCTTATGTTTTGAAAGGGATATTCACCATTGAACTTCAAGTTAGTTTCTCCTAGTAAATATGGGAATTTAATATGACAACTTAAAAAGAATATCACCAACAAGTTTTATTAGAGACCCACCGATTTGTTATCGTTTAGGTGATCTAGCAACTTGTTGGTTTAGAACTATAAAGATAAACGAGACCATTAGTAAATGTTAATATAATAGTCAAATTTAGGAATTTTATTGGGGGAAATTCTAATTAAAGTTAAATTTAAGCAGTAGTTAATACAAAAGGACTTATAATGTTATTTTTATGTGGCCAATATATGTGGCTAGTATATTGGTCATTTTAAAAATAATATTACGGGTTAAACTATATAAGTGTATAGTCCTTAGGGAGTTATAAACAATTTTATGTAAACTATAAACCCGCTAAATTTCTAATCAACCCTTGAAGCCAAACATGGTAAGCATCCCCTCCCACATCATCAAACTCTATTAAAAAGATGACTCGAACATGAAACTTTACTTTGCATAGTATTAATGTTAGACTAGATTTTGGCTCTAGGGGTAACTTTAGTAAATTAACAATTTTTTATCATTAACGAACCCTGACCAACTTTAAACTTAGTAGTTTGACATTGGGTTGAGGGAGGTTGACATGCAGTCATGATTCCCCTTAACCCTACTTGTAGATTCAAGTTATGTTTAACCTAATACCCTAACCAAAATTTCTTGGCATACGTATAGTAGGTTGGATCATCTACGTAAGTGTGTTGTCCTTAGCATCTCTTATTAAACCTTTAGAAAAAAAATTGTTGCATTTTTGGGCGCAAAATTTTTGGGCATGACACTTGGTATCAGAGCCACGTTTCAACACTGAAACCTTAAACCCACTATGTTTCACAAAACTTTAAACACCTTATTTCAACATTTTCAAAACAAGATCAAACTTAGTAGAGATAATTGCAACAACTTTTAACACAATTCTTTTCATATTAAGACACTACTTTCAACTTATACCATTTTCATATGTGTGTAGGATGCCTTCGGTAACGCAGCTAGCTCACACTCATGGATGAGGCTATTGGTGAGGAGCAGAGGCCTCCTCCCGAACAACCCCTCAATCCTAACCAAGATGTACTGAATGCCCTTTAGAATCTGGTCGGGATCATTTTAGACAGGATACCACAGGATAATCAGCACGCAAGACCTGGGGGTGTAGCGCGTGAGTGCAGTAGGATTCCCCCACCTAGGATTGTGGAGGACCAAGCTGACCATGAGGGTGAGTCAGTACACATGCCACCTCTAGAAGTAGTTGTTCCAGCTTATGAGAGGGTACCCCATGACACAGGGGACTACATCAAGGAACTTATATGCCTTAACCCACCACCTTTTTCCAAAGCCACGGGTGGGAGTGAGGTAGAGGCTTTTCTTTTGAGCCTCAAGCAGTGTTTGGATTGTGCCCTTATGGGAGCAATACAAGGGCACACTTTTCTATCCACATGTTGAGAGGATCAGTAGCTATTTGGTGGAGGAAAAAAGAGTTAAAGGGTAATCTAGTTATGGACACTCTCACTTGGAGTACCTTTTTAGAGAGATTCAGAGACCGCTACCTATCTAAGCACTATAGGCAGTGACAGATAGATGAGTTTCATGATCTTCAACAGAGGGGACTCACTGTCACACAGTATGAGTGTAAGTTCCTGGAACTTCTACCTTATGTAGATTATATGATAGATGATAAGATCAAGGTCAACTATTTTGTAAGAGGACAATACATCTATATCTAGTTCGATGCACATGGCTGCACCAGGGAACCTTCAAGAGGCCGTGGAAAAGGTCTTGATTGCTGAGGAAATTTAGGGTAGGGGACAAGATGCACGAGATCGGTCTCAGCACCAAAATTCCATACCACAAAATTCAGGATATCATAAATCACATTGGAAGGGTAATAGCAATAATCATAACAATAACAGGCATTCATCGGGGTCCTACAAACCCCCTCCACCTCAGCAGCAGTCACATCAGGGACAAAGACAGAGGGCTCCTTAGGGGCAACAGGGCTCCAAGCCCAAACAGTGGTAGTCACAGGCTCCTAGTAGGGACCAGAGGTCACAGGCATCATCTGTACCCCCAGCTAGGACTCAATAGTCCTCCAAGGGTGGTTATAGTGGTTCTAGAAGGACAGGGGGCTCACAGTTCTCTAGACCCCAGGTACCCAGTTTCATACTCGAGGACCATGCTACTCTTGTGGTGCCATGGGGCACTTGGCTAGGTATTTCCCTTAAGGGGGTGGTCAGTGCACTGTAGCATCAGAGCCCACTGTTGGTGATATGGGTAGATCCCATAGAGTTTTTGCAGCGGTTGACAACTGCCAGGCAGAACATCAGGCTACTTTGATTGAGGCTACAGGTATGATTGGAGGTAACAGAATTACTATTCTATTTGATTTAGGTGCTACAGATTCTTTTGTTTCTCCATTGGTCGTGGAGTGTTGTGGGATAGTGGCAGCTAGACAAGAAGTTATTTGGGAGGTAGAGTTAGCCTCACGTTCTAGAGTACCCATCACTTCCTTAGTTAAGGATTGCCAGATACAGATTGGTACCATGACTACCATAGCATATCTACATATCACACCTCTTGGATCCTATGGGATAGTACTTGGCATGGATTGGCTTTATGCACATAGGGCCAAGCTATATTGTTGGAAAAAGAAGGTAGAATTTTTAGATGATGATGGCAATGCTACAGTTATTCCAGGGGTTCAAAGTGCAGTATCCATTCATATGATTTCTTCTATATAGCTTAAGTAGTGTATGCAAAAGGGGTGCCAGTTATTTGCCATCACTATCAGTGATAGGGAAGAAGAAGCAGAAAAGGAAACCTCTCTTGATGATCATCCTATGTTACAAGAGTTCACAGATATGTTTCCTTCAGAATTACCTGGTATGCCTCCCCATAGAGTAGTTGATTTCCATATAGACCTTATGTCGGGTGTTGCACCAGTATCTAGAGCACCATATAGGATGTCTCCTAATCAGCTTAATGAGCTCAAGATTCAGCTAGAGGAGCTCCTTGAGAAGGGGCACATACGAACTAGTGTCTTTCCTTGGGGTGCACCAGTTATCTTTGTCAAGAAGAAGGATGGATCTCTTAGATTTTGTATGGACTATAGGTAGTTGAACAAGCTAACCATTAAGAATTGATACCCACTACCTAGGATTGATGACTTGTTCGATCAGTTATAGGGTGCCCGTGTATTCTCCAAGATAGATCTTAAATCAGGGTACCATCAATTGAGAATTGTGGAAAGTGATATCCACAAGACAGCTTTCTGGACTAGATATGAACATTATGAGTTCACTATCGTACCTTTTGGTCTTACGAATGACCCTGCTATATTCATGAGCCTCTTGAATGGGGTATTCTGCACTTTCCTTGACAAATTTGTGGTTGTGTTCCTTGATGGCATATTGATATATTCTCGTAATGAGAAGGAACATGAGGAGCACTTAAGGTAGGTATTACAGTGCTTGAGGGATAACCAGTTGTATGGAAATTTGTCAAAATGTGCCTTCTTTAGAATAGTGGTCTGATATTAAGGCCATGTTATTTCAGGTGATGGGATCTTAGTGGACCCATCTAAGATTGATGCCATTATGAATTGGACAGCACCTACTACTGTGACCGAGGTTAGGAGTTGCATGGGTCTCACTGGATATTACAGGCAGTTTGTTAAGGGTTTCTCTAGAGTGGCTCATCCTATCACATCCCTTCACTGAAAGGGAAAGAAAATTGAATGGATAGAGAAGTGTGAGAGGGCCTTTCAGGAACTCAAGAAAGCACTTACCAGTGCACCTATTTTGGCAGTACCCAAGCCTTTAGCAGACTTTATGGTTTGTACGGATGCATCCTTAGATGGGTTGGGGGTAGTACTTATGCAGGATGGACAAGCTATAGCATATGAGTCTAGGAAAATTAAGAATCATGAGCTCAATTACCCTACCCATGACCTTGAGCTTGCAGCAGTAGTGCATGCATTAGTAAGATGGTTACACTTCCTCTTAAGTCATCGATTTGAGCTTCATTCTGACCATCAGAGTTTGCAATATATATTCACCCAGCCAAACCTTAACACTAGGAAAAGGAGATGGATGGAGTTCTTGTGTGAGTATGACTTTGATGTCCATTATATCAAAGGGAAGGATAATGTGGTTGTTGTTGCCTTGAGTAGAAGGTGACATGAGTTATCATCCATCAGCACTGGTACAGATTTGAGAGATCATATACTACATCATTTGCAGGAGGATGAGTTGTATGTAGAGGTTTGTCAGTTGATCTGATCTCAGAGACCCCTTATGGGAATATTTTCAAGGTATTCCTTGGAGTCCGATGGACTATTACATCATAAAGGATGCATCTATGTACCTTCTTCTAGGGATTTGCGTAATACCATTATGCTAGAGGCTCATAGAGCCCCTTATGTAGTGCATCCTAGGGTTAAGAAGATGCATGTTGATTTGAGACAGCTCTATCATTAGCTGAGAATGAGGCAACACATTGCAGATTTAGTAGCCCAATGCCTTGAATGCCAGAAGGTTAAGGCTAAGCATGGTCATCCTAGAGGGCTCCTTCAGCCTCATGAGGTACCTATGTGGAAGTGGGAGGTTATATCCATGGATTTCATTGTTGGTCTTCCTATTTCATCTCAATGCCATGACGTTAACTTGGTGACAGTTGACAAGTTGACCAAAGTTGCCCACTTCTCACCCGTCTGTACCACTTTTACAGCCCCAATAGTGGCACGAGTTTTCTTGAGAGATATTTTCAGACTGCATGGCATTCCTTAGAAGATCATTTATGATAGGGATTCTCTCTTCACATCATCTTTTTTGAGAGAATTATAGATAGCTTTGGGCACCAGGATCAATTTTAGCACAACTTGTCACCCAGAGACAGATGGTCAGACAGAGAGATTAAATTAGGTTCTTAAGGATATGCTTCGTATGTATGGTATGGACCATCAGGTTAAGTGGGAGGAATATTTATATTTAGTAGAGTTTTCCTATAATAATGGGCATCATTCATCCTTGGGTATGACACCATATCAAGCCCTGTATGGTAGACCTTGCAAGACACCTTTGAGTTGGGATAGGATTGAGGATAGAGTTACCATTGGACCATAGTTAGTCCTAGAGAAGGAGCAGTAGGTGGCTTTAATTAGGCAGTGTCTCCTAGAGCTGCAAGATTGACAAAAGAAGTATGTCAATGCAAAGAGGATAGATCAGGTTTACATGGTCGAAGATAGGGTCTTCTTGAGAGTGCAGCCTAATAACAGTCCAATCCATTTTGGAAAGGGCTCTAAGCTTGCACCTTGATCTATAGGACCATTTGAGATATTGGAGAGGATAGGATCAATTGCCT
Organism: Thuja plicata; assembly: GCA_018584345.1. NCBI lineage: Eukaryota > Viridiplantae > Streptophyta > Pinopsida > Cupressales > Cupressaceae > Thuja > Thuja plicata. Next base: position 3,152,757 of record MU225079.1, read on the forward strand.
ACCGTCTAGCTTTGCCACCTAACCTGTCACGCATCCATGATGTGTTTCATATTTCTATTTTAAGAAAATATATTTATGATGAGTCTCACATGATATATTGGAATGCCTTACAAGTGGAGTCAAATAGGCATCTAGCATTGGATCCTATTTGCATTTTGGCACATTGGACGTTGGGCCTACGAGGTCGAGAGCTAGACCAGGTTAGGGTTTAGTGGGATTATTGAACTGCCTCACAATAGGTGTGGAATAATCCTGTTATGAGGTGTATTTAACTTGTCAACCTAGGGATATATACTTAAAATGGTTGGCACGATATGTGCACTAGGTTCCTTAAGGAGTCATTCTGCTTATGCTGCAGGAAGGTAAAACTGCATAAAAGAAACCTACACTAGTGCTGTAGGAAAAAAATACATTTATCTCCTTATTGAAATGAATGCTAGAAATTGCAAACTCTACTTAAACCTATAGTTTAAACCTAGAACATCCATTATAACTATTCTTGCAGATGTTGCATTAACATTCACAAGGTACAATGTTGCAGGAAGAAAGTGTAACTTCTATCTGAAATACTAGAAATACTGGAAATGTTGGATATGCTAGAAATGCTGGAAGGAAATCTATTCTATCCTAACCTATTCTACCTCCCAAGTGGGTCCCCTTGGTTAGTTTCTGCTAATCTATTAACACAGAATGTAAACCAAGAATTACTTCATTGTATTTCAAAAACTCATTACATAAAAACAATACATGAAACTTAAAATAGCTTGCTGTAAGATATAACAGTTTCTTCCCAAAAACTTCTTTCTCTAACTTTTCTCCTTCTTTCTAACTAACTTCAAACTATCGGTCTAATCCCTATAAATAAAGGATCGAACACTTATTACAAAATAGAAAAAAAACTATCTTGCTGAAAAACATGCCGGAGAAGAAGATGGAAATGCAATAACCTGTGGTGTGGGTAATAAAGCTTGGGCAACCAGTTCAACATAATAAAGTGGAGAGGGAATATAGAAACACTACATCCCCATGTCTTGGAATAATGGCTCCTCCATTGTAGCAGCCATGTTTCCTGGTGTTGTGATGATCACTCTGCCATAGCTGGTCCTCAAGAATCTTCCTTGAATGCTGTCGACCACTCTCCAGCCACTTCCTCTCCTGTCAAGTTAGTTGTGATGTGGAAATATTTATGCAACAAGCTTAATCAAATTAAATCTAGATATTAGAACATATATTCTGATGGTTATATTAAATACTACACTATATGTATAATATTAGCAAAATATGTCACAAATATCTACCCATGGTTTATCAATTCTATCTGGACTTTATCACAAGTTTTAATTGGCTAGGTTCACAAATTTTTTGTCAGAAACTAGAACAGAGTATTTAAAATTATACAAAATAAAGGCAATAATTTTACCTTATCATCTGCCCCTTGGTTAATCAAATGCTTGTCCTCAAGCATTGTATCTTCTAGAAATTGACCTAAAGTCACCAACTTCAGTTCTTCCTCACCTCTGGCTCTTGAAGGAGTAGTAGAATCTTCTTGTTCTTTCCTAAACTTTCCTTCTATGATCCTCCTATAGCCTGTCAAGCCTGGCATTGTTGATGTCATACAAGGGCCAAAGGAGCATGGGTGGTTGCATTGTGAGTGGACACCAGAGCTCCTTCTTGATTTGTCTACCTAGCTCCATGTATTTTGGTGCTCGATGTATGGTTGCTTCAAGGTTAATGGGTTTGTGTGGTTCTGACCTTTTGAATGCCTCTGATAATCTGCCCCATCTACTTTTGGCACCAGTTAAGGCTCTTTGGAAGACAAAATAAGACATGTTGTCATATTCTGCATACACATCTATTCTGAGCTTGAAAATTTTATCTCTTATTTCCTTTTTAATATTCCCATATGTCAGTTTGAACCAATCCCTTAGGAAGACTTCTGGTTGACTGCTTTCTACTCTTAATGGCAGGGGTTCCATTTTCTCAAGTTCTCTGTAATTCTCTAATTGTATATCATAGTTATCCTTGTTGTTCATCCATGACATTAGGGCCCTTAGGTATATATCCCCTATGTAAGGTAGGGGGTTCCATTCAGTATCTGTAGGGATGATGAAATTATGCACATACAACTCATAGAGTAAGTTTTGTTGCCAAGATGGAAGGGTCTGGTATAAACCATAGGATTCCTGGGCTGATTTGAACTCTGTGTTTACATCTTTGAGGGTCATCATCAATTGGAATAGGAGGAATTGTTCTTTTAGACAGATGGCATAGACCCTAGGTGGCGGTCTACAAGCAATTATTTGGTCAGTTAGCTTAAGGGCATGTTCCATTCTCTATTTCTATCTTGCCAACTGATCTTTTAATTCTGCAATTTCTTCTCCTTGTTCTGCTATTACTTTCTACAATTTCTTTTTCTCTTCTCCCCATAAAGTGATTGTTAACACATGCTTATTATATAATTGGAAGAGAAGCATTTGTAGAGTAATTGGACCACTATTTTCATCCAGGCTATTCTTCCTCCTTTGTTCCCTCCATAACTGCTCTAAGAAATTTATTAACCAAGTTCACTTATAGGAAACTAGGGAATTTCTTGTGCAAGCTAGCTGGTGAGTTATAGGGGTTTCTTTTTCATGGGTTGAAACATCCTGATGACTAACTCCTAGGTCATTTTGAACTACATTTGGCTCAACTTCACACTCCTCATCTAGATTTTGAGGAATGTCTGGAATCTCAGACTGGCTGGGAGAATCATCCAGAACAATATGAATAGGAGTTTCCTCCTCAAATTGTTTGGGGGAAGTAGACTGGCTCTCGATGGGTACTTTAGGAATCTTCCCTCTCATCCTATAGCTCCTTCTTACAAGGATTTCCTCAACCTCTACAGCCTTTTTCTTACTAACCCTTTTTGTTTTCTCTGCTGCAGGAGTAGTGGCTGCAGGAGTAGTGGCTGCAGGAACTGACTTCATTTTCTTCCTTCTCGAGACTTGAGGGTTTCATGGCTCAGTTGTAGGAACTGAAGTTTCTACCACTAACTTTTGTTTTCCTTTTGTTCAGGAAAAAGTAGGTATATTGCTCATGTGAGCGGGTAAAGGCACATTTTCTTATAAATTTTTGGTTTCTGCCCCTTGGGTACTTTGCTCGGCAACTGGGTCAGGGGAAACTACATTATCTTGGCTAATTTGCACATTAGGGGCAATTTGAGGATGCAGGGTTTTATGATGGAAAAAATTTTCCCATGCCATAGGGGAGACATCCCTAACAGATCTTTCTATGAGTAATTTAATTAGGGCATGGTGAGTAACAGAATTGTCATTCCCTTTCTGGGTTTCTTTGGCACTAATGGAAAATATATTAAACAAGAAATTGGGGGCATTCATTGGGATATTATGTCGTACATAACTAAGAAGCTTAAAATGATGTGCATGTAAATTAGAAAATCTTCCTTCACAGGTGAAATATCTGATAATGTGCGTGGCCAACTCATGATATGGTGGAGGAATGGACATTCTTTTGCACCCCTATTTAGTGATTTCCAGTGGAGGGTCACCTGGTAGGGTGAATTGGGCCCTAGCTGACCTGGAATCATGCGCATTGGGGTAGTGTTCCCCTGCTACTGGAAAACTAGTTACTTCTTGTAACACCCCAAAATTGGCATCTTGCAACCCTAACCAATTTTGTTGCATTTGTCATTCTTCTGAATCATCAAAGTCCTATTGTACTAGGCAATTCTGAGTTTTCACTGACTCTACTCGACCTGAGTGTCAAATGCAGAAAATCCTAAATCTGTATTAATCATACATCATATTTAATTCCTAAATATCTATTTGGCTGAACAAAACCTTATGATCGAATTAATTTAATTAATAAAGTCCTAGCACTTTAATTAAATTAAATTCACCCTCTTTAGCTGAGACACATGAAGAGGAATTAAATAATATTTAATTATTAAATAAATATCCTCTTTTTCTAATAATTAAATTTAATATTCAGATAATTGAGAAAAAGCAATTATGAGGTCATATTTATTTAATTAATTGGATATTCTCTCAAAAATCTTTCTTTTATTCAGAAATGGAAACTTTGAATTAATTGTGCTTTAAAGAGAAATAAAACAATTAAATTCAAATAAAACAATATTAAATCAAAGAGCTAAAACATTTAAAATAGGAAGAAAACAATTTATTGAATTCTTTTCAATAAAGCTTTATGTTTTTAATTGGCTTTTCTATTTGTTTTATTTCAAAACAGGAAAGTTTCTATTTTGATTCTCTCAAAGTCTATAAAAGAACTCTCATTCTTCATTCAAACCCCCTGAAAAACTTTACTCACTTTTGCATTGTTAGAATACTGAATTGTTGTCTCATTTTCTTAATATCATATAGATTAACTTCATTTTGCAAATAAGATAGTTTCAATTTCTAGACTAAATTGCATTGAAATCATGTCTTAGCTTAGTATCTCATATTTCATTTCTTAGCATAATCTTGCATTGCATTGCAATTATCATGATAAACCCTTCGTTCTTAGATTGGTCCATGGTTGTGAGACTCTTGTCTTGAGAGCAATTTTGAAAACCCCATCTAGATAGAAGGCAATAGGTTGAATCACGCAGGCAGGCAGGATGAATAACTCATATTCATTCTTGTTTGTACCTAGTGAAGAAGGACTATGTTGAAGTGTGAGGTTGATTACAAAGGCCAAAATTAACACATACATTTTTGGCGCCCATCGTGGGGCAGGTATATTTCTATCTGGCCTCATTTCATTTGATATTTTCACTTTTTTGCATTCTATTCATACTTCCGTACAGTCCCTATTTTAATTTCGTGTGAAATTTCTCTTCGCATCGCGCGAACTTTCTAGTTCTCCGCGTGGCTTAGAAAATTTCTTCGCACGATATAGAATTCTACATCGCATGAAATTTTAGTCTAGAGTTTCATTTTAACATTTCATTGCCTCTGTTTTCTAACCACCTGCTATTTTCTGACATCTATGATTTTCTGATTTTATCTTTTGAAACAGCATAATAGTGGTTTGCAGGACGCTGAGACAAAGAAAAGCCATCATAAACTTCTGACATGTTTATTGCAGGACACTGATATGAAGAAAGGCATTTAAAACTACTAATGGGTTTCATTGCAGGACATTTGTTGAAGACCTTGCTTGTTTTCACAATTTCCTTTATCTATTTTCAGTAGTTAAAACACACTTCAGTTGGTGCTTAAAATGAATCATTGTCTTGCATGATTGAAGTGTTTTTTAGATTGTAATCCCAAGAAATACATGAACGTATCCTCTCCCCTCGCCTTTATGGATCTTGGGTGTAAGAGAAATTTATGTGATTCTTCTAGAGTGGCTACCTCCCAAGAGCTTTAGCAGAGCCAATGAGAGTGGATGTCCAACCGGTAACAGGCTAAATCCAAGCCCTTCCAAACCGGTATACAAAAAATGATATTATGATTAATGTCACAATAGATAGGTGTGAATTCATTGTGGCAACCAAAATCTCCTCTAGTACCCTAGTGGTGCGTTAAATTCCTGATATTGTTAAGGTGAAAGCCTTGCTTTGAAAGGATTGGGAGAGCCCCCTTTATTGGGAAAATGACTTGATCACAACCACCTGAACGGATGACCTTACTACAAACTATTGTTCTAGTTTTCCAAAAACCC
>MU225079.1:3173695-3190103 GCA_018584345.1 Thuja plicata
TCCTCCTACTATGCCTCCTCCTGTGGAGGCACCTACTGCTCCTCCAACTATGTTGTAGTCCGTCTTCAGGACTCCCTACCACTACCACTGCGACCTGCCCTTGGATCCATCCCCATCTGTCGAGCGGGGATAGCTACCTGAACTATCCTGGTTCATGGACCCTGCTATGCCCTCTGCTGTGGTGGCGGCATCTGTCCCTGCTACACCTGTGGCTGTGCTACTTGTGGGGGTACCACCTATCCTCTCACTGTTGTGCCCACTAGATCTATGAATCTTGGAAAGGGATGCATAATGAAGTGCTCTCTATACTCGGCAGTGACGCCAGCATCCACCACATCCCTCAAATAGTCCCACTGTGCTGGTACCAATGATCGGACCTCTATCATAGTCTGACCCTGGTCCAATGTTGAACCCCAACCTCTCCTCACCTCATCTGCAAATCTAGAGTAGGCCATGTAATCCTGGGCAATGTTCTGTGGCTGACCAAACTGCCGCCATACCCGCCTCAAAGGAAATTTCTCCAACACTGTAATCGTGCGTCCTATCAACGCACGGGGATAGAACATGTGGCTCAACTACTTTGTTGCGTCATCCCAGGCCTCTATGAGCCTCCACGGCCTCCATACCACTGTTGATAGGTCGTCGAGCTGAGCTCGCCACTAATCAGTCTTACCCAGCGTGGGCTGGGTAACCATACCTCTGTACCTACATATATAAGGCTCCAAAGGCTGCCTCATATCCTCGCATATGGGTCTAGTGATGGGAAGATGCTCCCATGCCCATATCTATAGAATGAATACTTCGACCACCATACTCTTCACCTCTCTATAGATGATCTCATGCATCTCATGATACATGTGTGCCAGCATACACTGGCCCCATCCATAATGTCATGGCCGATCTATCATCAGCTGTAGCATCCTACCCCAGCCACACTCTAGGTCGTGCTGTCCACGGTCTGGCATCAAATAGCATCTAGGGAAGCATGCTAATACCACTCGTAGTCTATGGGTCCTACCATATGACCCAATCAACTCCTCCCATGGAATAGCCCTGCCCATCACGAGATCATCCTGGAAGACCTCTCTCAATGCTGTTGTTCCCACCTTGGGCCGTGTCTCGTACTCCACTCTCGTACCAATGAATGGTATCCTCAGAATCCTTTATATGTCCTCGGGAGTGATAGTCATCTCCCCCTGCGGTAGGTAAAATGTGTTCATTTTCGAATGGAAACGCTCAACCAATGTGCACAATAAATCATGATTTACCCGGATCTCAGGTATATCACATAGCGTACTCAAACCCAATATCGCTATGTGTGCAACCTCAGCTGAGCTATCAATCCGCTGATCACTAGATGGTGCGATCTAAATGCTATGTCTGGAAAAGAAACCTGCAAGACATATGAACAACAAAGCACTATCAGTACTCACCAATAATCAAAGCATAATGCGATAATAAAACATTCAAGACATCCTACAGACATTAATGATGCTGACGCAATCACTTTTGGATGCAACGCAGACCTTTTTACATACGATGGGACAATATTTCACGCGCAAAAACATTCCTCTTTCGCATGACAAAGTACTTTATATTGCATGACATTTCTTGTATCGTGCGATGTTTTATCTGAGATTGCATGAAAAAACACCTTTCACAGGAGATTTTCGCGCGAACTTGGGTCCACCCGCGCGTGAAACTTCATTTTGAGCGGCATGAAAACATAGTTTCTTCGCATGAGCTTTCCCTATGGGGCGCGCGAAGAATTTGCTTCTTCACGCGACATCCTGTGACCTACTACTTGAAAACGTGGAAAAACATGCTACAAATTGACCTAAATGCATAAAAATTTGAATTACAGGGAGGTTATCGACTACTTACAGGTGGTCCGTACGCTGCGGGCCGGCTGTGCCTCCTAGATCGCTCGAATCGATGGCTACTATAGGGTACCACCATTTTGTCTTCTACTCAGAGCTCTTTTCTCACAAAGTCAAAGGGTTGAAATGATTTGAAAATGACCCTTTTGTCCTTATATAGGGTTTGACCTAATTTTTCAAAGTGCTCTATTTTGCGCAAAAATTGCACCCCTACCTAATTTGACCATCCTGAATCCATTTTCATGATCAAAATTGAAATCTGACACTCTTATTTAGCTCAAAATCGCATTTTAAAATTTTTGGGACCAACGCGATCGAACGATTGTGCAGTCACCCTTCTGACCTCGCTTTCTCATCAGACTCTTATCATATCATCATTTTCTGAATTCTTTGACTTTTTTCTCCAAAAGTCACATGTGGTCAACTCTGGTCAACCCCAGTCAAACTTGGTCAACCTAACCTTGAAATCACTCAAAATTTATTCTAAATCTTCTAAAATTCTTCCATAATCTGTTCTAAGTTCTTTCTATCTGTGATTTTTTCACTCTTTATCATCATTATGACGTGTCATCTTTCGATTTCGCTCCCGAGGGGGCAGGATGATTATATCATTGAATCTATTCCAATCAATCTAATCTGATTTTCAAAAATCCTCACCACTTGGGGAATTTCAGTTTTTCATACCTCACGGTCAAAACTGCATGTTCCATGCTTTTCAATCACTTGGGGCATTTCAGTTTTTCATATCTCACGGTCAAAACTGCATGTTCCATGCTTTTCAATCACTTGGGGCATTTTAGTTTTTTGTACCTCATGGTCAAAACTGCATGTTCCATGCTTTTCAATCACTTGGGGCAAATTGAGTTTTTCGTACCTCACGGTCAAAACTGAGTGTTCCATGTCTTTCAATCACTTAGGGCATTTTAGTTTTTCGTACCTCACGGTCAAAACTGAGTGTTCCATGCTTTTCAAATCACTTGGGGCATATTCATTTTTTCGTACCTCATGGTCAAAACTGGGTGTTCCATGCTTTTCAATCACTTGGGTGCCATGTTTAGTTTTGTGTACCTCACGATCAAAACTAGGTGTTCCATGCTTTTCAAATCACTTGACGCCATGTTTAGTTTTTCGTACCTCGCGGTCAAAACTAGGTGTTCAAAATCCTTTCTTCTGTGCTTCAGGCATCAGACTAATCTTTGAATTAATGTGCTACTCGCACATCAATTCAAAGAGGGGCAAAATGTAACACCCCAAAATTGGCATCTTGCAACCCTAACCAATTTTGTTGCATTTGTCATTCTTCTGAATCATCAAAGTCCTATTGTACTAGGCAATTCTGAGTTTTCACTGACTCTACTCGACCTGAGTGTCAAATGTAGAAAATCCTAAATCTGTATTAATCATACATCATATTTAATTCCTAAATATCTATTTAGCTGAACAAAACCTTATGATCGAATTAATTTAATTAATAAAGTCCTAGCACTTTAATTAAATTAAATTCACCCTCTTTAGCTGAGACACATGAAAAGGAATTAAATAATATTTAATTATTAAATAAATATCCTCTTTTTCAAATAATTAAATTTAATATTCAGATAATTGAGAAAAAGCAATTATGAGGTCATATTTATTTAATTAATTGGATATTCTCTCAAAAATCTTTCTTTTATTCAGAAATGGAAACTTTGAATTAATTGTGCTTTAAAGAGAAATAAAACAATTAAATTCAAATAAAACAATATTAAATCAAAGAGATAAAACAGGAAGAAAACAATTTATTGAATTCTTTTCAATAAAGCTTTCTATTTTTAATTGGCTTTTCGATTTGTTTTATTTCAAAACAGGAAAGTTTCTATTCTGATTCTCTCAGAGTCTATAAAAGAACTCTCATTCTTCATTCAAACCCCCTAAAAAACTTTACTCACTTTTGCATTGTTAGAATACTGAATTGTTGTCTCATTTTCTTAATATCATATAGATTAACTTCATTTTGCAAATAAGATAGTTTCAATTTCTAGACTAAATTGCATTGAAATCATGTCTTAGCTTAGTATCTCATATTTCATTTCTTAGCATAATCTTGCATTGCATTGCAATTATCATGATAAACCCTTCATTCTTAGATTGGTCCATGGTTGTGAGACTCTCGTCCTGAGAGTAATTTCAAAAACCCCATCTAGATAGAAGGCAACAGGTCGAATCACGCAGGCAGGTAGGATGAATAACTCATATTCAGTCCTGTTTGTACCTGGTGAAGAAGGACTATGTTGAAGTGTGTGGTTGATTACAAAGGCAAAAATTAACACATACACTTCCACTATTTGCTCCTTTGTTGCAATGACTGTCAACCCCCATACCATTGCTTGGCCTTCATCAAATGTGTTTGCAAATTCTGTTGTTGCTTCCTCATAAAACTCTGCCAATTTTAAGAAATATCCCAGCCATCCGTAGGCATTAAATCTTCTTACTGCCTCAACATTAGAAAGTAAAATACTATGAACCACTGGTTCATGCCACTGCAATTGGCCCCCCATTTGTGTTTACCAAATTCAACCTCTGTTCTGCTCTTGACAATTACCTTATTCTCTATTGAATTTTAGACTACCTCTTGTAAAACCACAGACCCTTTTTCACATTCTTTTGGTATTCTTGGTATGAACAATAATAATGTACTTTAATAGAATGAATCATAGATATTCATGCGAGAGTTATGTCATGGTTTTAATACTGGGTCACATCTAGTATGACAATTAGGAGTTTATTTGGAATAAAGGTACGACACTTAACACTTGTGTGATGCAGTAGCTGAATTTTAATTAAGACAAGGCCGAAGTATAGATTTGAGGATCTTAACAAGTAAATAGAAATGACATTTTAGGAATTGGCACATTTCCCTGCCCCCTATGAAATATTGACAAGTATCCTCACTTGTCAAACTTTGCAGAAGGTATGGAACTGGATTAAGGCGGCAATGATACATTTATTGCAGTATTCAATATAACCAACTAAATCTATGCGCTAAAAATGGAAATAAATTTGAAAAGCTTGTACCTATTAATTGATCATCGCACATGCCATGAAAGGTTGGCAAGAGTGGAATGACTTTGTCGGTGGTCGGCATGCATCAGTGCACAATCTCTTTATTGAAAGTATAGAAAAATAATGACATGGGAGGTGGGTGGATGGAAGATTAAGGAATGAAATGGGTTGAAAAAGAAGAATGTAGAAAGTGAATGGAGAATTCAAACTTTATGTAAACATAAAGTTTTTATTATGGTCATGCTTCAAAGAAATTCTTATTGAAGAGCTGCAGGAAGAAGGTTGACACCCTCTACTGCAAGAAGTGTTACCTATTGATCCTTTAAAACTGGCTGGTTGAATTACTGCAGGAAGCCTTCTTTCATCTATGGCTGGTGATACAACTTTATTCTATGTCCATTGACTAATAGCTTGAAGTGTACAAGGTCAATTGTGGTCAACTAGACTACTCTATTTATAAATACATGGCTTATTTCATATGGACCCAGCCATCGTGTCTACAGCTTGCCTGGTATCTCTTGGAATCTGGAATCATATAATAATGCCCAATCTCCAACTTGGAACTGCTTACTCTTAATATGGGAGTCATACCACTGTTTCCTTTGATTTTGGACAATTTCCATGTGCTGTAGGGTAGACTTGCACATTTCATCCAAAGAATTGAGATGCAGCAAGCGCTCTCTCTGTGCTACAGGAAGATCAATATTTAACTCCAACGTTGTTCTTAATGTTTTGTGTTCAAATTCAATTAGTAGCATTGCTGCTTTACCATATAACAGTTTGAATGGAGTGAACCTTGTGGTGGTCTTCCATGTTTTTCTATACCCCCAGATGGCTTCTGATAGTCTGCTGCTCCAATCTCGGTGATGCAAATGAACTGTCTTTGTTAAGATTGCTTCTATTTCCCGATTTGTAACTTCTACTTATCCATTGGCTTGAGGGTGATAGGGGCTTGACTTCTGATGTCTAATATTATATTCCTTCATGAGCTCTATTATCAAATTGGAAGTGAATTGAGTGCCTTGATTAGTAACAAGTTCTCTTGGCACGCCATATCTAGTAAAAATTTCTTCATACAAAAATTCAGCAACTTTATGATCTTTGACATGCTTCATTGCTCTTACTTCGACCCATTTGGTCAAGTAATTTGTGCACACCAGAATGTATGACTTCCCATTGGATGGAGGGTCTATTGGACCAATAAAGTCCATGCCCCATTTATCAAATGGTGTTACCACCACCTATGGGTTTAAGGGCATTTCATCTGATCTTGTTGTTCGGCCCATTCTTTGACATTTGTCACACTTCCTTGTATAACTGGCTGCATCTTTGTGAAGTGTAGGCCAGTAGTAGCTAGTTGTTAAAATCTTATGTGTTGTTCTTTTGGCTGCAAAGTGTCCTCCACATGGTTCATTATGACATGCATGAAAAATGGCATATGTCTCATCTTCTCACACACATCTCCTCATGACTTGGTTAGGTCCAGTGTAAAATACTGTGCTATCAATCCAAGAGAAATAGAAGCTTTTCTCTACAAGCAGCTTCTTATCCTTATAAGAGAAATGAGTGGGAATTTTGTTAGCTGCTAGATAATTAGCTATATCAGCATACCATAGATTTTGGACAGCAATATGAAATAAATGTTCATCTAGAAATGCATCATCTATCAAAGTAGTATCCTCTTCAGTATGATGAATTTTGGATAGATTATCAGCTACCATGTTTGCTTTCCCTGGCTTGTCAATGATTGTTATATCAAGTTCTTGCAAAAGAAGAAGCCATCTTGCTAACCTGCCTGTGATGGTAGGTTTGTTCATGAGATACTTAATTTTTGCATGGTCAGTATGAACAAAGATAGGATAACCAGTTACATAATGGCAGAATTTGTTTAGAGCATAAACTATTGCTAGCAATTCTTTCTCAATCACTGTATAGTTTAACTCTGGTCCATGTAGACTCTTACTGATATAATAGATTGCATTTTCAAGGTTTTTAGACTTTTTTCCTAAGACAGCACCTATGGCATAGTCTGAAACATATGTATGTATGTAAAATGGCAAAGTCTAGTCAGGACCCCTAAGTGCTGGTGCAGTTGTCAAAAGTGACTTGAGCTGCAGGAAGGATTCATCACATTCTTTTGTCCAAGAAAATTCAGCTTCTTTGGTAAGTAAGTTGTACAAAGGACTAGCTATTTGACTAAAGTTCTGGATAAACCTCCTATAATAGCCAGCATGACCTAGGAAAGATCTGACATCTTTTTTCTTAGTAGGAATAGGGAGTGTGAGAATTACCTTTATCTTCGCAGGGTCTACCTAGATTCCAGCTTCAGAGATAAAATGTCCCAATACCACTCCTTCCTGCATCATCAGAAAGCACTTTTCACTGTTGAGAGATAGGTTATGTTCCTTGCATCTGATTAGTACTTTCTCCAAGTTCTTCAGAGCTTCCTCAAATGTGACACCGAATGTAGTGAATTTGTCCATGTAGATTTCCATGCAATCATGTGATATATCAGCAAAGATGTTGATCATAGCTATCTAAAAGGTAGCAGGTGCATTGCATAATCCAAATGGTAATACTAAATAGGCATATGTACCCCAAGGGCATGTGAATGTGGTCTTTTCTTGATCTTTGGGGGCAATTCTTATCTGATTGTAACCACTATATCCATCCAGAAAGGAAAAATATTTCTTTCCAGCCAAATTATCCAAGACCTGGTTAATAAAAGGTAAAGGAAAGTGGTCCTTCTTTGTGGCATTATTTAATTCCTTTTAATCCACACATATCCACCACTTACCTCCTTTCTTTGGTACAATTACCAATGGTGATACCCACTTGCTATCAGAGATTGGATAGATGAATCCAGCATCCAACAACTTCTGCAACTCAGTTTTAACTATTTCTCTCAGTGCGGGATTTATTCTCCTTTGTGGTTGATGAAGTGGCAAGCTTCCATCACTAATTTAGATTCTGTGGGTGCAGAGTTTAGGGTTTAATCCCTTCATATCCCCATAATCCCATGCAAAGGCTTTTTCATGCTGACTAAGGAGCTTTTTTAACAATGCCAACTGTGTTTGGGACAACTCATTGTCTACATGGAGGTTATGACCAGGGGAAAGTTCCATTGTTGTTGTGAGCTCTACCATTGATACTTCAGGCACTGGACTTGTAGCTATTTCATTTTTCAGTAATTGATCAATTATTTCAGGGGTTACTGGAAACATACAGTCCTCATAGGTACATATCTATAAAATAGATCTTTCTAAAACATCTTTAGCAACAATACATTCATTAGTAAGAATACTCTGTATCACATCATCTTCCTCTTGCATCTTTAGAAAATATTTCCTATGCAACATCATGAGTTGGGCTATTGAATTCAACTCTTCCTCCTCATCCCCTAAGTCTAGCCAAATAGGTTCTCCAAAGTCTGGCTGGGGTTGGGCAAGAGGATATAGGGCTAGCTTCCTTATGGCCTAACCATTTGAAATTATCATACTTCTTGATCTACAATTAATTTTGGCATCGGTGGTGGCTAATCAGGGTCTTCCCAAGATTACAGGATAGCCAGCAAAGTTTACTTTAGGTGATAGGATAAGAAAATCTGCAGGATATTCCCATGAATCTAAGGTAACTATCACATCTTCTATGAGACCCTCTAGAGTAATAGTTGAACTATCAGCAAGTTGTAACATTGTGGTTGTTGTTATTAAGCCTTCTATGCTTAGCCTATGCATTGTATCTTTAGTCATCACATTTATTTCTGCTCCCAAATCAATTAGAGCATTTTTCAAATTATGTCCATTTATTATCAGGTCAACTACTGGGCTGTCGGGATCTGAATACTTTGGTATTACCACCTTTCCTAACATGATATCCGCTAATTTCCCTATAACATGTACTATTTGAGGGTCTTTCTTCTTCCATCTTGGCTTCTTAAGGCATGCTTCCTTAATAGCCTTTCCATAAAGAGGTATATCTTTGATAGCTTGGAACAGAGGGATTTGAATGTTCATATTTTTCAGCTGCTCAATAATATCAAATGTTTCTTTCTCTTGGGTATAGGTTTTTTTTTGTTTAGCCTATGTGGAAAGGGTGGATTTGAAGTGTGGACAGTAGTTCTGCTGGGTATATCAGTCAGTTGGCTGGTATTTGGCAATGTGGCTTCTGGAAGTAGTGTTGCAGGAGTGTCTGCAACTTCTATGATAAGAGGATATTCAGGTGTAGGCAGGGTGGTTCCAGACCTCAAATGGATATCAGCTATCTCTAATGAATAAGTAGGGCACTGCTAAGTGTTAGTAGTGTACGTTTATTGCTGCTACTATTTTTTGTTTGGATTTGGCTATGGTTGAGCAGGCAATTGGGTTGGCTTTGGATTAGCATTAGTTGTTGCAGGAGGTGGCATTATTGAAGGTGGTTGCACTAGAGGTGGTAATTGTGGACAGCCAAAATTTTGGTTAGGCCACTATGGAGGCCCCCTCTATTGATTAGTTTTCTGCCAATTTCCTTGTGGTGGTTGCCATTGATTCTGCTGATTAGGCCACTGGTTATTTTGCTGATTTGGCCACTGATTATTTTGTGGGTTTTTCCATTGGTTATTTTTCTTATTTGGCCATTGATTATTTTGCAGGTTAGGCCATTGGTTATTCTAATGGTTAGGCCATTGGTTATTCTGCTAGTTTGGCCATTGATGTTGAGAGTACTGAAAAGCGTTCTGATAATTTTGGTTTTGCCACTGATTATTGTTAGAATATGAAAATTGTAGAGGATCTTGTGGCATACCTTGTCGTGAAGCCCATGGTCAATGTTGAGCAATGAAGAATACTTGATCATTGTCTCCTTCTATCTTCATGTAGTCAATTGGAAAATGTTGATTTTCTAGGTTTGCTACCAGCTTACATCCACAATCTTTCTTTTATTTACGGCAGTGTGGACAGTACTCAGCCAATTTTGATTCATCTTTTGCATGCTTCTTCTTGGTAATCATTATGTCAAGATGTGCAGCTACATCATTTATAATATCTTGCTTGAAATCCGCAAGCAAATTAGATATCTCTAGCTTTGAAATGCCCAAACCAATCCCTTTTGTGACTGTGGTCCAGTATCCTCTGCCTTTCTTAACAGTTGACCTTGAGTAGTTGAGACAAATTTTCTTGAGTTCATCCCAAGAGGATTGGGATATGTCTCCACTAGCCATCAAGTCTAATGTTTTCAGATAGTTTTTGTTTACCCCTCTCAAGAAGACTAGTTTATGTGAATCTTCTGCTAGTACATGCTGGGGATTCTTCTGCATTGTGTACAAAAAATGTGAAACATAGTCCTCCAATGTTTTGTCCTCCTTTTGAGACATCCTAAAGATATCATCTCCTTTTGGGTCACTGCCTTTGCAATAATCTTTATATTTATGCAAAAACAATGTCTACATCTCGTCCTAGGTACCTACTACATTGGCTCCTAAGCCCATGAACCATCATAAGGCTAACTCTTTAAGTGTTGCAGGAAACAACTTGAGCTTATGGGCATCGATATTATAGTTGAAGCTTTGACAAAGTATGTCAAACTCAAATAAGAAAGTGTTAGGATCCTCTGTTATAAGACGATAAAACTTTGGAAGAGCAGCTGTGGGTATATTTTTGAGATTAGCATTGTTTATAAGGCTTGGGTGGGAAAGTAGGTTGTGCCATCACTAGAGGTATTTGATTATGGGGTTGTTGCTAGAAAGGATAATTAGCTACTGGATTGTTAACAATAGGTGGATTTGGGCCAAAATTATCTAGAAAGCTGGCCAAGATTTCTGCAAAAGGTCGGAGACCGCTTATATCAAGTGGTTCTGTTCTGGAGGAAGATGTTGCAGGAAAGTCGGGACTTGCGTCTTCAAAGGGTAACTCAACTTATTCAACTTCCTCATTCAAATTAGCAGACTCTACTGGGATAAATCTACCATATTTATCTCATCACCTTTCTCTTTGATGCATGCAATTGAATTCTTCACGCTTGTGAAGCAATTTTTAGGGATACAAATCTAAAAACTAACTAGGAATAAAAAAAATGACTCAAAAATGTTCCTAGCTTAACACCATCCCCGATAATGGTGCCAAAATAAATTGCCTCACAATAGGTGTAGAATAATCTCATTATGAGGTGCATTTAACTTGTCAACCCAGGGATGTATACTTGAAATGGTCGGCATGATATGTGCACTAGGTTCCTTAAGGAGTCATTCTGCTTATGCTGCAGGAAGGTAAAAATGCATAAAAGAAACCTACACTAGTGCTGCAAGAAAAGAATACATTTATCTCCTTACTAAAATGAATGCTAGAAATTGCAAACTCTACTTAAACCTATACTTTCAACCTAGAACATCCATTATAACTATTCTTGCAAATGATGCAGGAACATTCACAAGGTACAATGTTGCAGGAAGAAATTGTAACTTCTATCTGAAATACTAGAAATACTGAAAATGTTGGAAATGTTGGAAATGCTAGAATGAAATCTATTCTATCCTAACCTATTCCACCTCCCAAGTGGGCCCCCTTGGTCACTTTCTTCTAATCTATTAACATAGAACATAAACCAAGAATTACTTCATTGTATTTCAAAAACTCATTACATTTAAACAATACATGAAACTTAAAATAGCTTGCTGTAAGATATAACAATTTCTTCCAAAAAACTTATTTCTCTAAATTTTCTCCTTCTTTCTAACTAAATTCAAACTATTGGTCTAATCCCTATAAATAGAGGATCGAACACTTATTACAAAATAGAAAAGAAACTATCTTGCTGAAAACATGCCAGAGAAGAAGATGGAAATGCAACAGCTTGCGGTGTGGGTAATAAAGCTTGGGCGACCAGTTCAACATAATAAAGTGCAGAGGGAATATAGCAATACTACATCTCCGCATCCTAGAATAATGGCTCCTCCATTGTAGTAGTCATGTTTCTTGGTGCTATGATGATCACTCTGTCGTAGCTGGTCCTCAACAGTCTTCCTTGAATGTTGTCAACCACTCTCCAGCCGCTTCCTCTCCTGTCAAGTTAGTTGTGATGTGGAAATATTCATGCAACAAGCTTAATCAAATTAAATCCAACTATTAGAACATATATTTTGATAGTTATATGAAATACTGCACTATATGTATAATATTAGCAAAATATGTCACAAATATCTACCCATGGTTTATCAGTTCTATCTAAAATTTATCACAAGTTTTAACTGGCTAGGTTCACAAATGTTTTGTCAAAAACTAGAACAAAGTATTTAAAATTATACAAAATAAAGGCAATAATTTGGCCTTGTCAATTGTTATGATGAGGTTACAGCTTCATGCGAGGATGCAGCGGAGATGAGAGTTCAGTAACCCCATATTTTTTATGAACTCCAGGAGGAAGTTCAAGCCTAGGGGGGAGGATGTGAGGCCTCACCCCAAACCTGATCTAATGTTAGGATCTAGGACTGTTGCACGTGAATATTAACTTTTTATTCCAATTAAATGGTCTTCAAAATGTAATTAAAATTCTTTTATAAACATAATAATTAAATAATGATAATTTGAACAAAAGAGAGAAAGGTGAGAGAAGACAACACAAGTTGATAACGGAGTTCACCAATTGGCTACGTCTCTGGGTCCCTCCAATGGAGTGGCCGATCCTTGATTCTGCTCCAAAAAATGGTTACAAGGTCTTCAACCTGTTACAAGATTTGCATCTCCTTGGACGATAATGAATTACAAAATAAAATCCTCCTTTACGCATGCAACAAGCTTGACTACAAGCTCCAAATGCATGAGGACAAAATTCACTATCAAAGTCCTAATTCCAAATCTAAAATTCTCTCACAATTTTTTCTCCAAAAATCTCCACTAAAAATCCCACAAAAATCTAGTAAGTCACACTCCCTTTTCACCCCTTTTTATACAAAGAATTTACTCAATATGGTAGATAACCATATGATTTACAAAATATACTCAATCTCCTATTTTTACAACAAATCCCCCAAAAATA
Organism: Thuja plicata; assembly: GCA_018584345.1. Classification (NCBI taxonomy): domain Eukaryota; kingdom Viridiplantae; phylum Streptophyta; class Pinopsida; order Cupressales; family Cupressaceae; genus Thuja; species Thuja plicata. The sequence continues at coordinate 3,186,625 of MU225079.1, forward strand.
ATAATATCTCTTAAAAAATACCCATTAAGATAACATACTTCTTAAAATTGCCACCAAAATAACCTTGGAATATCTTATGGACAATTTTTAGACTTTGTTATCAACCGATATAAATATATTTTATCCAAACTTATTCCCACTGAATCCGCTGGCTTTGGAAATCTCAGCATTATTGGGAGAATGGGTCGGTGGTTGGTTCCAACCATCGCCCCACCATTTATGGTTAATTTAAACATGTGCACACCACATTCCAAAACTTGTTAGTGGCACATTAGTTAAGGAAGTGGCGGTAAAACTTTGGAGGGGCTAGAGGTCACGATTTCCATCCCTACTATGGCCGTTTTACTCATTTTGGAATTTTAAGTGGCGAGACATGTAGTTAAAACACATAAACGCCACATTTAGTTCAATGAAAACATGTGCCACATTGGTAAGGAGTAATTGTAAAGGAGAGGTCAGGGATTTGAATCTCCTAACTTGCAAAAAGGGTTTTTGTTGAAGACCATTTGGTGCCACATGGCGCACAATCATTGGGCCGCATGGCACAATAAACTTGTCATAGGATGACAAGTGTCACATCCAAATTAGTAATTTACTGATGAGATGACAAATGTCATGCCTAGATTGGGCCAACTATGCATTTTCCAATGTCACTCAAAATTCCATGTCACTTGCCACGTCAGCATTAGTATTGATTGTACTTGCTGACATCATCAAGTCAACCTTTTCCTTTTGCAACTTTGACTGGTCATAACTTCTTCATACGAACTCTGTTTGACTCCAATCAAGTTGCGTTGGATTCATATCGACGAGCTCTTCGACATGGTGTTAATTTCTTGAGCATTTAGAACACTTTAATTTTTAGTGAAATATCCACCTGGATCAGAACCTCATCATATTTTACTAGTTTTTCTGCTTATGATAGAATTAGCATATGATACTTTACATTTGGATGCACTATGTACCTTATGGATTTTATGCTTTATGTCATGGATTGATCATTTTGGATGTTGGACACATGATATTTTATGATGCACTTTATGGATTATATTATGTTTCTATTATGGACATTTATTCTGAGACAATCGATTTGAAAAAATACTATGGTTATGTTATGGTTCATTGATGATAGGAGAATTATTAGGAAAGGATATTAAATTTAAATACCATGCAATGTGAATCTTACCTTATGTTGTATCCTTAAAATGAAATTATTGTATTATTGTGATCTTAAGTAGTAAACTTAGTATGTTGATGTTTCCCTTAAGTTTCGAATATTGCTTATTTCTTGATGATATATATTTATCTCCTCGAACTACTGATATTTGAATTGAGTTTGTAGGTATGAGACCATGGTATTTTATCTGGGAAACCAAACATTGGTATAAGTGAGCTCAGTTAATCCAAGGTTGCGTCTAATGAGAGACAAGACCTTGTCGTATCGTGATTTAATTTGTAAATGTATATGGTTGATTTTGGAAATGTATTCCTTAAATGTATTTTCTTATTTTCTTGTGATTATGCCCAAGTGGATATGACATGGTCTAGTGATGTGTAGATGATTGTGTGTTTCATTTGACACTTGTGATTTGTACTTAAGACCATGACATGTCAACTTGGGAATGGTTGTCCACCTACCTAGGTAAGTATATTAGTGAATCCCCATATTCATACCTTGGTTTGGGAGATGGGGGTGTGGTCATCTCATTGGAATTTTGTAAGTACTCTTATAGTGGATTTTTGGAGGGGTTTAAAAGTGCCTAAGGGTGTGTTGGGGTCATTTTTAGGTAGCCCACTTGTCATACCAATGGATAAGGGCCATTTTAACCCTAGGATGGCCTGTGATTGACCATATGACCCTTCCAAAAAGTTAGTTTCCCAAGACGGACGAAAATCAACTCTTGTAAGGCTCTATCTTGGATAGACCACCTTTCCATATTTGTACAAAGACATTATTCACCTTTTTGGAGTTTCCCCTTTTGGATCCATTTTTATAAATTTGTAAGAGTTTAGGAAAGGGAGACCAATTAGAGGGTTTTCCTTCTCCCCATAAGTTTCTAGTGGCCTTTTTAGTGGGGGCTCTCCATGTTGGAGAGTTTGAACACCCACTCTCTAACTTAGAGACATGGCTAGAGTTGGTGACATTGGAAGGAGGACTTAGGCTAAAAGGGAGCTCTTCTACAACTATCTTTCCATAAGCTTAGATCTAGGTTGGTGGACTTGTTGCAACTCATTTCTTGTAGTTCTATTTTGTTATTGGAAAAAGATGAATGTTGTGTGTGTCTTGTGAAATTATTGTAGTTATGATCTTGTAGTAAATTTTATGTTGTTGTTGTTGTGAAGTATTTGTTGCTTTTCTCTTGTAAATTTTGTTAATGGGAGTTTTATCAAGGTCCACTCACCCTTGGGAGGGAAGAGTAGCCTTGGGGATGGAGGAGTTTGACAGCCCTTGGTGTAGAGTCTCTCCTCAAGGAGGAGAGGGAAAAATCATGGACTATGGGCTCCATGAAGCCATCCTTTGTTATTACTTCTCTTGGGGGTCATAAGGGTACTTTGATGAATATGGGACTGATTTGAAATGATATATTTTGTAAGCCATGTGAGGGCTTGGTTTTAGATTTTGGGATTGGCCTTCTCCCTTGAGTACTTGGTCCACTTCACCCCATTTAGGGTCATAAAAGACGCATTGTAAAACCTTGGTTGGGAGTCCTTGTGTGATGTTTGTTTGAAGCAATTGTGAAAGTTTCTATGCATGTAACTCACCTTTGTTTGGTTCCCCAAGCTTGGGGGTCACCTCATAAGAGGCGTAGGTTGGGTGTTGAGCAGCCCATGGTTTCTTGTGTTCCATTTTCTTGTGATGCAGATTTGTAAAACTTGGAGCTACTTGAAGTGATAGAGTTGCATATTGAAGAAAAGAGATTTGTTGGTTGTTCTTTTTGCACATCTCTATGTGTATGTAAAGGTCTTTGAGGCATTGAAAGATAGTATGTTCTTAGGAGAAATATAAATATGAAAAAAAAATCATGTGATTGGAAGCGAATGTATAAACTTGGGATTCTATAGATATGAACTTTCAGATTTTGGTACTGATGAACTTGACTAGAAAACAGTTTCTTATTATGGATGGAAATTTAGTTGTGTGAAATTTTGTTATGGTTTTTTTTTTAAAAAGGTCGTTATACATGAGAATGAATTCATCTTATTTTCTAAATGGTATCTAAACTAAATAGCTGCAACTAGATAATTAGTATGTTGGGAATAAAGCAGAAAAAAAAAAAGGGAAAATAAATACTTGCATATGCATTTAAGGGCATTTATAAATTTCCTTTCTAATTTCTCTCTTTATCTCCATATTTAGAATCTCCTTCTTGATTTAAATGAATACATCTACCTCTTAATATTTCTCAGATTTTCTTCTAAGTATGCAAGTAAATAATTGTACAATGAGAAGAAAAAGAAGTTAAATGAATTTGCTATAT
>MU225079.1:3211407-3222876 GCA_018584345.1 Thuja plicata
GATCATCATTTCCTTCTTCGGCTTCATCCTCACTTTCATTTCTAACATTAAGATTCATTCCTCTGTGAATCTCTTCTTGCAATGCTCGCACTTGTCTCTGGAGCTCTCTAACCTCATGTGTCACAACACCATCTCTTCTACCATGTTCCCTTCGTGGAGTCATTTTTCGTGATGCGCGTTGAAACCCTAACCACGGTCCTGGTGCAAACTGCCTCACAGTCGGCAATCTATTTACACAAAAACCCTAACCCATGGTCCTGGTGCAAAGTGCCTCACAGTCGGTGATCTGTTTACACACTCAAGAACTCCTACTCTGATACTACCTGATGAAGGGGACTCCCCTTAATACCACAAGTACACGACATAAACAAAGAGAAACAACAAAAATTTGCAAGAAAAAAAAATTGGCTTCTTATTATCTCCACAAATGTGGAATTACAAAATTTCAGAATTACAATATGCAAAGCCACATGGGCATTCCCCTTACAATATTTTGTAGGACAAAGCCTCGAATTATTACCCATATCTACCCAGAACTGCCCCTAGACAACACTACGAGCCTTCTTTATATAGACAATTTCCACCACCCGAGAAGGTTCCATAAATCTAGCCATTAAGGTCGAATACCCTTAGCATTTAATTATTTTTCACTTTTATTACAAAAGGGTCGGCTTTAAATATTTACAAAATATGAGATTAGGTAGCCCAACTTCCGGAAGCCATAACTTTTGAACCGTAGCTCCGATTGGCTATTAGAACCACTTTTTGGAAAGGGGAGATCGCGATCTACAGTGCCTAACTTGTGAAGCACCAATCAACCATGGGTTCGACCTCGATCCAGAGCCTCTAAGGTCCTGAAAATTGAGCTCAAAGATTTTTCACCCTAAAATCTCAACAGTAAATCCTTAATAACTTTTCCAATACAGATGATCTGGCAATGAAATTCAACTGACATTCTTATATGACTAAGATGCACCTTCACCTGGAAAATTAGAACATTCTAAGTTCAAACGACCAACTTACTAAAAATAGTAAGTTTCCAAAAATAGCAGCTTTCTACAAAATAGCCCTTATTGAATAGAAAAACACATATTTTTGGGTGATGCAAAATTGCCCTTACACCTAGGATGCTCCTGCATCAAGACCTTTGTTGTCTCCTTCTGCATTGGTGAGTTTTGTAACTTCTTTCATGGATGGATGCTTGTGTGCCCTAGGCTTGTCGGTTATCAGATAACCAGTGACAACGTGAAGAACATCCTTGGATATTTTTTTGGGTTGGTCTAGCTATAGTTTTTTGTCATGCATCCTACTCGAGACTAACCTAATCTATTATGTTTTGAATTCCCTTGGGAAATGTAGGGCATTGGTTAACCCTTTGACGTCCAAGTTTTTATGCTCTTCTTTCCATTTTCCTTCGGTATCACATAGCTTCTTGAAAGCTTCATCCATTTCAAGATCACCTAATTCTGTGATCTTGCAGTGAATATAAGACCTAACGTCTTCTATCAGAAAAGCCTAGGCAGAATTTTTGAAAATGTGTCAGATTCATCGTGTTTTGATGCAATTTCTGGGAAGGTTTTATACTTAGGTTCTACACATGTACTATTCTTGATCAGTTTTACCACATTCCTCCTATCATTCTTTATCTTAGCGGTTCTTGATGTTGTTGCTATTGTATTTCAAGTTTCTAGGGTATTCTTTGAAATTAGGGCTTTCTTTATAAAACAATGGCAGAGATCTTTCGGTGCCTTTGGTACTTACTTCAATTCACAATAGCGATGAAGGATCTATTTTCTATGTCTTGAATTTATCTGGAGACGCTTCTTCTTTCTGCTCTTCAATCATTTGGTTTTCGCTCTACTTTCTCTTCAAATCGCAGGTGAAAAATGAAGTTGTCCCGTCGACTATTTATAGACTTTTTTTACCTAAGTCTTTGCAATAAATGCTTAACAACTCATCGGGACATGAAGACGGGTTTCGTTAGGAGGATATTTCAAATCATCATCGGTAAAGACATGATTCTTTAGGGCAATTTTTAACCATTTTAATTTTATCGATAGATATCGGTATTCTGTCACGATCACTTATGAACTTTGCTTTCTTACCGACAGTCGTCGGGTTACTAGTTGACTGAGAATTTCTGGTAAGTGTAAATAGCTCATTATTGTGTTCACTGATTATTTTTGGTAAGTGTTTACTGATGGTCTTGCATTCTTAGATTGGTAACAAGTAAAGCAATATGCATCTTTGGTTTATGCAGATTTTGACTATCTATCAATTTGTATAATGGAACTGATGCAAAATATAACTTTGTATAGTGTAGTTCCATACTTACCTGTTCATCTCAAGTGGGGTTGGTGGTGTCACTAAATCTATTGGATGGGGTATCACCATTTGTATTGCTTGGTCCAGCTTCATCATTGTTTGAATCTTTTATCCACATTTTGTCTGTTGCCCTCCGGATATCTTCAATGGTGTTTCCATTGGGATATGTTCTTGTTTATGTCAATTGTTCTTTGCAATATTTCTTGAGATGACCAACTTTATGATAGTGTAAGCATTCCATTCTGGGGTTTAACCAGCCTCTAGACCTTTTGGTCCATGCTCTCATGCAGTTTGTAGCAATGTGACCATATCTACCACATAGTGTTTAGTTTGTCCAAGTGTTGTAATCTCATACATATTGATTACCGATTCTCTTTGGTTGATAAGGAACTTCTTTACCTGTTGGCTTCCATGCTTTCCTTTTCTTTTTCTAGCATTCTTTAGATGTGTGCCCATTCATCTTACATGTAGGACAGTATTTTTCCATGTAGGTTTCCTTCTTTGGCTTTTCTATCTTGCTCTTGCATTCATAAGCCTTATGTCCTTTGTTGTTACATTTATAACAGAATCCTATGAATGAAGATGTAGGTGTAGATTTAAGAGTACCTTTCATTTTACCTCTGCATACATTTGATGTGTGCCCTTGCTTTCCACAGTGCTTGCATGATAGTTTTCTTGGTCTTGGATTTTCATAGACATTATTTGGATTTGATGATTCTTCATTTTTGGTAAAGCCTATACCGTTGTTGTTGTTGACTCTTCGTTGTCCTTCAAGAAATTCATCCATTATTTTATTTCTTTCTTCAGCCTTTCTGATAATCTCATTATGTTGTTGCTAAATTTTAATTTCATGCTTTAGCTTTTCATTTTCTTCTCTTAGTTCACCAATAATTTGTATTCTTTCAATGAGTTCCACATTTATTCTATTTGATTCTTGACTCATAAGGATACTCTGATTTGTGAGATCATGGTGATGCTCAGCATGTCTTTGAATTTCCATTTCCTTTTCTTATAGCTTCTCTATAATCTTCCTTATGTCATCAATAGCAAGTGTTCTCTCTATTTCAGCTTGTCTGGAAGAACTCATCACATCAATCATTCTTACCATCTGGGTCTCTTGACCGATTTGCAGCATCTTTTTTTGCTTTGTCAGATGTTGATTGATCTCCTTTAGATTTTTTACGTTTTCTTCTGATGTATCTAATGTATTACTTGCATTTGATCCTAAAGATTCAAATAAATCTGGAATCTCTTCTTCTTGATAGTCTTTTTCATTTTTCCAGGTAGTCATACATTTTCTTTTATCTAGCAGCTCTCTCATCTTGATTCTTGCTTCTTTATACTATTCATAGAACATCTGTATCTCAAGATTTCTGTTCTCAATATTCTTATCAAGTTTGTACTTCTCCATTGTAAGATATTTGCATTAAGCCTTTAAATTTTTCAAAGAAGATACCACAGCTCTGATACCAATTGTTGGAATTAATGGGAAGTAGTACTAAGAGGGGAGGGGTGAATCAGTACCTCTAAAAATTTTAACACTTTACACAATTCATCATTAGTAATCATTCAATTCTAATTTACCAACCATTATTGTTATTCTTTCTTATGTATATATTGTTTGTTCATAATATTTAATATTTTTCTATCATTCATAGAAACATTCATGAAATTGATAAACACATAACACAAGATGTGGTATTGCACAAAACTCATGTTAGGAAGTAAAAACTGCGGTGGGGATGGCACCCATAAAACTTCACTATCTACAGAATGGAAGGGAGCCGGTTAAGGATTACAATTTGATCACTTCTGATGATCTACCTTGTTAAGAGTATTAAGGTGGAGACCTGTTAAGAGCTTTAGCAACACTGATTTAAGTGTGCACTCAATTATGAGATTTATAATAGGACGGTTAAGCACACCTTTCTTGAAAGGATTTCATTAGTGTACTACACTTGTTAGAATGAGTACAAATGTTGATCTGACTGTATGTAATCTACTATTGCTGATTTACATATCCATTAAAGCTTTTACAATAATAATATCACCTTAAGTGGTTGATGAATACCTTTTTTCTGCTTGTCAGTAGCCTCTGTTCTGTTCTTGAAAACTGATTTGATTATGTTTGTGTTCTTCTAGATGAATTCTTTATCTGGTCTTTAGTTTCTCTCTATGGCTACTATCTTCATTGATCAACTACTTTTCTCAATGGATTGAACATCTATTTATACAAGTATTTGACCTATCTTAGAATTCATGTATTACAATATTAACTCTTAGATCCAAGGTTTACAACTTGACCTTGATCTTTAGTTTGCATGTTTTAAAATAGTAAAACTAATTAAAACAATAACAATTACATTGCTTCCTCCGCACATAATAGATTTAAAAGCAAATCAAGAAGTTATAAATACAACTTCAGTGATTTATCTGACGTGAAAAGTCATATCCACTTTTTGCGGGATGTAACTGACTGTCAGTTCTTGGTCGTCAGTTTGAACTTGCAGTATGTCAATGTTCCTTGACTAAACTATTCATTGGGTTCCATGTATCTGTCGAGTTCCTCTCCTTATTGTTCCATCAGGTAGCACTGGTGCTACTCGTTGGGTATCTTTTACCTTTTTGTCATCGGATAACACTTAACAGTGTTTGTCAGGTAACCTTGGCATCGGATAGTGTTGTGCCCTGTCTGTCAGTGTAGAGTAAACCGATGGTGCAGATCATGTTTTTCTCTAAGCATACTAATGGAAAAATATAATGCCTTCAGACTTACATAATCATTTGACAATTCTTGTGGAATAATTGGGATGGAAAACCTTATTTTAGACCGTCCTCTTGGTTATATTGTATACAATCTAAAAATAAGGGTGGTTCGGATCTTTTGGATCCTAAGGCTCAAGGGTTTTGTCTTTCAACAATATTGGATAATAAGTGGTGTGTCAGGAGAGGAACCTTAAAAAAAATTGGTTTATCACCATATTATTCTTGTTGGTTGGATTAAAAATGGCAAGGTGATGGATGGCTTGGCGATATTTGTCTTGCTCCCTTCTTTCATGTAAAGGATTTATTCTCGTTGCAATCTAATTGAAAGGTCTAGCAACAAGTTTGTATACTTTTCAATAGAAACATGACTTTAGTTTCACAACTTCTATTTGGTGGAACAGATTGGTTTGATATCATGGACAACCCCTTGGTGTTATCTTTCCTAAACAAGCTCATTATCATTTGAAAAAAGGTGTGCAATTATTAACATTCAGGACTTCAACTACATTGATTGGGTGGGCTAGCAAAGATCTGAGAACTCATTTAATTTAATTAATAGTTCCATAGGGTTTGTGACATGTGAAATCATTTTTTGTTTGGTACTTCTTATGAAGATATTTCAATATTTATTTTAAAATCTTTCTATATGAATTAAATTCATGGCTTAACATCAAATGGAGTTGAAATTTTCAAAAGAAGTGGAATAATGTAAGTGCTCAAATCTGGAGGCCTAGACAAAAGGCAAATGTCAAAATTATAACTTGGAAAATCTTTCACATTAAATTGCCTTTAGGGGACAAGTAGAAATATTTAAAGATTTAGTCATTCAAGTGTCTTTTTTGTCAACATATTGAAACAGTAAAAATGTATTTTCTAGGATAGTTGTAGCACAAAAATACAACACTATATATGACCATCTTCATGTTATTTTTGACCATGTGCTCTAATTAGTAAGAAGCTACTAGGTTTCATAAGAATGTTGTTGTTGCTTCTAGGAAACAAACTATTTTTTTCGTATTTGATAAATTAGATATCTAGCTATGTGTTCTAATCATCTTACCATGAAGTCAAAATGTTACAATTTTACTCTAACATCATGTTAAAATTTTGCGCTTTTGTTCTCAATTGAAAAGGGATGTACTAAATATATCTGTAAACACCATTGTCCAATGTCTGCAATCAACAAGCTTTCTTCTTAACTGATTGAATAATCCTTGTTATTTAGTTAATTAGTGTCATTCTTCTAATTCAAATTCAAAAATTGACATTTCCCTCCCTTCTCATAATTAAATCATTTTTAATTATTTAATTATCTAAGTTTATTCTAATATTGATTAAATAAGTTTATTATTTAATTAATCAAATTCCTCCACTTTAATTAAATAATCTTTAGTATTTAGTTAAATGCTTTCTTTCATTTTCCTCATAATTAAATAATTAGTTAATTAGTTAACTAAGTCTTCTATAATTAAATGAATTCTTTAATTTATTTAATTTTTTTTTTTTCGAAGAAAGCAAAGTCTCCTAAAAAAATCTTTATTTTATTTATTTAACTAAGTCTTCTATAATTAAATGAATTCTCTCATTTATTTAATTATTTGTTTTTTTTAAAGAAAGCAAAGTCTTCTAAAAATAAATAAAATCTTTATTTTATTTATTTATCTTAATCTTCTATAATTAAATTAATTCTTTAATTTATTTAATTATTTTTTTTTTCAAAGAAAGCAATTCTCTCCTAAAAATAAATAAAATCTTTATTTTATTTATTTTTCTAAAATCTTCTCCAATTAAATAAGTTTTTTAATTTATTTAATTTGCTTTTTGAAGAAAACTTCCTCTAAAATAAATAAAATCTTTGTTTTATTTATTATCTTCTCTCTTGCACATAATTAAATAATTTTTTAATTATTTAATACTAATTAAGTCTTAAATTTCAACCACTCTTCAAATAAAGTAGTATGTTTTATTTGGTTTTAAAGCAGCTTTTATTGAATTTTGTCTGTCCAAAATAAAATCTCTCTCTTCAATCTCAACCATCGATCAATCTAAAATCTCTATTTAAACCTTCATCTTTCTCATTTGAAAGGATCCTAATCTCGATCCCAATTTTGAATGTTTGGAGAACACAATCTTTATGCAGGTTTTGGAGCTTATTGCGATCAATATACATCAATCATTTTATCATATTCTCAAGTCTTCCAAGTCAAAGTGTTTCCAGTATCAACTCTGAGCACCATTCAAAGCAACATTTCAAGAGAAGAAGAGAGAAGCAACAGAGACTTGAATTATCTATTGGTTTGCACTTAATTGCTTATTTGATTTCCAATAGATTAGAGTTCACTTTTGTTGTTAGTGGGGCTTTAATGGGTTTTTATATTTTACTATTCATTTAGTTTGATGCTATTAACATGTTTTACTTAGTCATGCACATTTTACCCCATACATTTTGGTGATCCTGACATGAACTTACAGCCAACATATCGCTTGCAGACAACCAAAAAAATCCCTTGGTCTTGGTTGTACGGCCGAGATTCTGCAAATTTATTTATTTTTTGGTTTTTTATGTTATTTCACAATTGATAAAAGTATTTAACAATTGGAAAAAAAATTTCAATCGACAAGTTTAATACCGCAGTTGTTCCTAGTTATTTCGCAATTGTAGTTGTAATTTTCCAATTGTCTGCTCTATTTTTTGCAGGTTTTCGCAATTGCCTGGATTATTTCAATTACTAGGTTTTTTCAATTACTTTCTTTTGAAACAAAATTGAAATATTTAAAATATAACATTTAAGTATAAGAACCTTTCTTATACTTTAAGTTATATTTTAAATATATACTTTTAGGATTTTTGAGAGTAGTTTCAAATCTTTGGGAGTTATAATGCAAATTCAGGATTTTGGAAGATTTTAAAAAAAATCAGACAGCCAAATTTTAGGATTTAGCACGCATTACTAACCTTGTTGTTTTAGCGTGTGACTCTTCAAAAGAAATCACTTGTCAAAGACCCCCTTTATTTTCTTTAATCATTCTCATGCAGGTTGGGGAAAAGCTCAAAATTGATGATTAATGTTGGTTGCAGGGGTAGCTTAGTTCTCTTTTCCTGCTTTCTTTACAAAACACTTCAATTTGGGCTTCTAAAAAGAACCATGCGTCTATCATACACACTTGAATTGGAGCTTAATAATTGAACTTTTGTCTTGTGTATATGGCACACTTGTGCATCTGTAGAGTGGTCCCACTTTTAACATACACTATCCTCTCCCACTAGCTTTCGAGGTCATTGGTGCAAGAGAAAAATGTTAACGACGCTTGATTTTTATTTTTTCTTGTTATAATAACTGAGGGGGGTTGAATTAATGGCCTTAATATTTATTCCAAAAGATCCAACCAAAAACTTATCTCTCAAATATAATACCTTCAGTTATCTTACAGTCTAAATTTCATCAAGATGTATGTCATAAATAATCTTAACAAATATAAGTTGCTCGGTATGATATAATGTTTACCTTTTCTAGACTTTACCGAGTAGCAGAAAATAAACTTAGTGTTAGCCAACCAATCCAGTTTCCATAATGTGTAAAACAAAATATCAATGCAATGAAACATAGACACATTTGACACGTAGATTTTAACGTAGAAACCCAATATGGGAAAAACCACCTAGGAACGGTAACCCAAAATATTTTCACTCTTCTGAAGTGAGATTGGTGAAGAGAAAACCTTGTTAAAGGTTACAATACACACTGTTAAGTATGACCTTGTTAGAGGATTTAAAACCAACAATTTATATTTTGACCTAGCACTCACTATGTTGTCAACAAGAAAAAATTTTGATACTCTTGAGTATCTCAATACAATAAGGACTATTAAATCCCACTCGGTTAAGAGATTTTTTGAATCAATGGTTAAACTGATACAGTAAATGATCTATTCAAAATACAACTTTGATTTGAAAATATTCAGATCTATTGTTAGTCCAAAAATACCTCTCTAATCAATATACACTTCAGTTCCTTTGCTTTCTTTCTTTATTCTTCTCGGTGAATGTTTTGTCCTCTATTGCTCAGTGTCTGCAGAATTCCTTGGATCTGTTCTTCAACCTGTATGATCAGATCTGCATGAATAGTTCTATCTTCACACAAAATATATTCAGCATTCCTTTGTTTGATAATGAATTTCTTGTCTCTTTATATAGACGTGATTAGCCGCTCAATCTCCTTGTTTTTGTCATAGATCTCTCCTTGATCTGTAAAACTTGTCATGTGTTGCTTTATCCTGTAAATCTCTCCTTTAGTTTTATTCCATAAATCTCTCCTTGATAACTATGAATAAAACACACTTTAAATATCCTTCCTTGCTTTAGCTTAACTGATCGTTGATAATAAAATAATCAATCAGTCAATCCCTAATTGTAGCTTTTCCAACTAAGCAATTTTGTCATTCTTTAACTCTAGTTATGCTCGGTCATTAACTCCAGTTATGCTCAGTCAATAACTCCATTTATACTCAATTATTATCTCTTTCTCGGTAACACTTGCTCAGTTATTGTTGTGCTCGGTATACACTGTGAACTGCTCGGTGTTCATTGTCACCTGGTGTATATATACTTTTTATGTTTTACTGACCACATAAACTTTGTCTCATCAGATCTTCAAGGTTATGACAATATGTGTATGAACAATCAAACCATATCAAGTTGACATTACAATACATTAACTGATTTAATGTCTTGCATTCACTTTTGCAACTCAGTGATCATAAACTTATCATATTCAAACATTCAATCAGTTATAGTTCATCAATCTCTCTATTTGGCATTGATGGAAACACAATATGAAATATGCAGTATAAAACATGCCATAACATACCAAACTTATTGTTCTATAACCAATTCAAATATCTGAATCTCGGTAAGCTCTTCTACCTTAGATTTAATATGTTTCATCAAAAAAATGTTTACCATACAGCTCTCCCTATAGATTTGATTTTGTTGTGTTCTCTCCCTTTCTTCATTCCCTTAAATGGATAGGTGTAGCAATTATGTCTTCTGATGCTATCTCTCCCTCTTCTGATTCTATCTCTCCCTCTTCTGATTTTGTCTCTCCCTTTGTAGAATCTCTTCTCCAATTCTCTCCCTTTGATGGATGGTTATTTCATTGACAGTAACTTTTAGATATTCTCTCCCTTTTTGTTGTAGAATCTCTTCTTCCTGATGGATATTTCATTTCTTCTCCCTGATGTATATTTCATTGAATCTTTCTCTCCCTTTGACAGCAATGCCAAAAAACAATTATACATCTCTGATACCAAATGTAGTGCCCCGCCGAGTGAGCCTCGGCTAAGGGCGTATTTCTCAACAAAACATGGTGAACACATTTTTTTACACATCGTATTGCATTAATATAAAATCTCAAGAAAAACTAATAAGAAGAAGAGCTACAATTATGTTCATCTTAAACACCAAGCTGAACATTCTTGTGATAAACTTTTAGCACAAGTTAAGATGCAAATAACTAATACCATTGCATACCTTAAGTTTTCTTCCTTGTTCCTCCATCATGTTTTTCAATGCCTCTATTTGCACACATGTCTCAAACTAGATGCAAGTCACAAGAGTTAGCAACATTAATTATGTGATCAAAATATAATCTTTCAAATATTTTTATCTGGATGAATAACAAATACCAATAGACAAACCCTAAGGGACAAGACCTAAGTCTCGGGGGCTCATCACTGATGGCCTTGCCTACGTTCTCGCTCAGAGACATCGTAGTTCAACTTATGAACTTGAACCATATAGTATTGGTTCAACAAATTAGGTAAGAAATGAATCATATATTTATTATATGTTTTATAAAATACTTAATCTCACCAATCACTTATAATTCTATTACATCCCCAATACTACAAGTCCACTTTATGACAATGAAAATAAAAATATTAATATTAATGTCAAAATAGTTACTAGAAATGCATATAGAATGACTCAAGAGTGTTTTCAAGAAAGAAGATGAGTAACACAACCCTCTCACAAAACCACTAAAATTTGACCTCTCAAAAGTACCACATAAATCCAATTACTAAACATATCACCTTTGAAGACCATCATTAAGGAACTATCTCCACTCTAGTCTTGAATTGATTCTATCCGCAACGCACTCTCAAGTTTAAATATAGTATAAAATAATCTAACATTGCTAAATTACTAATAGATCATTCACATCTAACTATTTGGGGTATTTAAAATATGCTAGGTTGTATTACACCATTCAATGAGAAAAATGAGTAAAAGAATGGTTCAACTAGGATGTTAACACTTAATGATTATTAACATCACTAGTCTAGATTTTAATCTATACACAAATATTAATTAAGTCT
>MU225079.1:3222926-3276441 GCA_018584345.1 Thuja plicata
AAACCCAAATAATAAATAGAATAATCATTCAATTTGAGAGCTAAATACAATAATATATATTTTGACTAAATCTTAGTCCCTATTTGTTATTATTATGATTATAACCTCACTATAAATTAATTTAGGGAAAAAAATTTAAAAGAAAAAGGGCTTATATAAGGGCTCTAGGTAGATCCCAAGATAACCCTCTTCCCTTTATTCAAGGTAAAATCTTCCATTCTCATAAATATTAGTCTTTTTTTTAAATTAAGAAAAGAGGTTTTATTCAAAGTGTCAATTTCCTTATTAAAGAATTAAAAAATGACTTAAATCTACAAATGAATAATTTACACTCCTCAAGCAACCAATGACTTTATGAAACTTTTCCATTAGTTCACTCATAGCCACCTAACTAACCTTATTGAAATTTAACAATAATTAAATTATCAATAATATGATGGAGGATTTACATAAGCCCAAATACTATATATTTTAAAGAACCTATATTTTAATTCTACACAATAATTAGTTACTCTAACCAAAATAATATTTGAAAGGAACCAACACATAGATCATTACACAACTAATATATAAAACAAAAGATACAATTATATGCGATTGTTATTATAGCCATCATCCCCAACTAACAAAACAATATAATTTTCTATTCAACCAAATAAAATTCCTACCTGCTAAAATTTAGCTTCTAATTTGCTAAACACAACACAAAGAAATATTCATATCATAATAATATCAACCAAAATAACAAATTTATCTTGATATAGAAGTTAATAATCATAATGACTAAATCCATAATTCTCATCTAAAATTATTCTTAACAATCAATATAAAATATTATGTTTTAATAAAACTTACATATCTTTTAACTTTGGAATACAATTAGCATAAAATAACAAGTAAATAATAATTTGAAATATGTTAATGAGAATTATTATTATTATTTAATACAATTCAATCAACCTACATACATCAACTTAATGATAAAAAAATAATTCCTAACTAACTAATATATCATCTAACTCCAAAATAGCTTTCTATCTCTCAAACATAACTTCCAAGGCAAAGTAACTATTATGAATTTCAGCATTCTCCCATGAATTCATATCAGCCTTCTTCCTAAAGATACAAACCATTGCTAAAAATCTGAACTATTTTCTTGACCTATGAATCAATTTTACCTATACAAATGCTAGATAATTTGGATGGAATTCTTTTATCAATTCAAAGGTGATCGAATATTAAATTCTGAAATAAAAAAGGTAAATACTACAGAAAATATATAAGTCATATGTTAAAAGATACACATAATTGTAGATATACATTGTTGGCAAAGAGGAAAATGGTGCAAGAGAATACAGTTCAGAAGTTTATGTTTATTTTTTATTTATTTTTTTGACAGAGGGATATTAAAATATTTGTATTATTCAATGCATTATGATTTATAATATCTAATGTAAAACTCATTTTCTGAAATGTTTGAATGATAGCCATACCTTGATTAAATCAATTGCATATCCATGGCGTTGTTGTCATATTTCAAGTTTCCATCAATACTTCCCAGCACTCTTGCATTCAATGTTATCATTATTACCCCTTCACAAATTTTTTGATATAAATTATGACTTGTACGTAATTGTCCTCCCCATAGAGGATCGTTATGTCCTATCTTTAAAGCCAGTCTTCCCCCCTCCCTGGTGTATAACTGATCTCGACGATTGCCGGATCATTGCATCTCTTCGTTTTTCTCTTTAACTGTTGGTTATCACGCTACTTTATTTCTAATCATTATTACTAATATCATCCTTCAAATTCATATAATATGATTGGCCATATCTTTATATATATATTATTGCTAAGTTTTATTTATTTATCTATTTTTATTTATTAAAAGAATAAATATTTAATATAATTAAAATAGGTAAAAATGTTTACTTTATAATTAAAATATTTATAATATTTGATAACTTTTTACTTTAAAATATATTGTTTTAATCTAGAATAAAATAGATATTTGTATTTATCATTCTTAATTAGACAACTAGTATGGTTCCCAAAATAATACTTTTATTTATCAACAATCAAACTAGCAATGACATTTATAAATTCAAACACTATTTTGAGTAGCATAAACTCTACATAGATGTGCATCACCACTATTAACAAAAATATGGAAGGTTTACCCACATTGCTCCCTATCAGGGTACTTACCAATGTCGCTCCTCAATGAGCTAGAGTTGGAGAGGCACGACAAGTAGCCAACAATATCTCTGGTGTGTGGTTCAGATAAGTACCTTCAGTGTACTAATATGTCATTATAGTTCATATTTTAGCCTGTGTGAACATGATTAATATTCTGGTAATGTGTAGGCTGATGCAACCTCTAAGTCAACTTAGTGACCAGTAGACAAGGGACGAACCCCTAGTCTATTCCTCAGGTATTCAAATGTATCTTTTGGCAATGGTTTTGTGAATATGTCTGCTAGTTGTTCTTTGGATTGTACATATTCCAGTATTGCATATTTCTCTTGTACTTGTTCCCTCAAGTAATGATACTTAATAGATATGTGCTTTGTATTAGCATGCATTACAGGGTTCTTTGAAATGTTTATAGCACTTGTATTATCACAATAGATAATTATTGGGTCAAGAATTTTCTCATGCATACCTTTCAGCAATTTCTTGATCCATGCAATGTTAGAGAAATTTGCAGCAGCAGCTACATATTCTGCTTCTGCAATTGATTGAGATATGCATCCTTGCTTTTTACTTATCCATGTGACAAGTCTATCACCCATGAAGAATTTTCCTGCTATAGTGCTCTTTCTATCATCTATGTTTCTATCCCAATCAGCATCAGTATAAACTTGTAGCTCAAATTTGCCTTCTTTATTATACCAAGGACCATAGTCTTCAATATTTTTCAGATATCTTAAAATTCTTTTAACAGTAGTCATATGTGATTCCTTATGGTTAGCAGAGAATCTTGCAACTATACCAACTGCATGTGTTATATCGGGTCTAGTGTGTACAACATACATTAGTTTACCAATCATAGATCTGTATAAGATCTGATTTACCTCAGTTATCTTGTCTTCCTTTTTCAATTTGCATCTGGTTTCCATAGGTGTTCCAATTGGTTTGGATTCCTCTATCTTGAATATTTTTAGAACTTCTTTGATGTATTTTGATTGTGTGATGTAGATGCCTTCATCCTGTTGTAGAATCTATAGACCAAGAAAAAATTTGATCTCTCCAAACATTGACATTTCAAATTCTTTCCTCATTTCATCAGCAAATGATTTGTATAGCATATCATTACCTCCAAATATGATATCAACAAATATCTCAACAATCAAAATCTTATCATCAGTATCTCCTTTCAAATACAGATTAATGTTGTCACTTGTTCTAAAAAAATCCAATACTAATGAGATAAGAGTGAAGTCTTTCATACCATGCTCTTGGTGCTTGCTTCAATCCATACAAGGCTTTGTGTAGTTTACAACCCATGTTTCTCTTGTTAGGATCAACAAACCCTTCAGGTTGTTCAATCTATACCTCCTCTTCTAGTATTCCATTCAGAAATATAGATTTAACATCCATTTGGTATACTTTGAATCCTTTAAAAGAAGCATAAGCAAGTAGAATTCTTACTCCTTCGAGTCTAGCAACGGGTGCAAAGGTTTCTCCATAGTCAATACCTTCTTCTTGTGCATACCCTTTGCATACCGGTCTTGCTTTGTTCCTTGTGACTTCTCCATTCTCATTAAGTTTGTTTCTCAAAATCCATTTGGTGCCAATGAAATTTTTGTCACTCATTCTAGGTACTAATGTACATGTTTCATTCTTCTCAATCTATTCAATCTCTTCATTCATTTCACTAACCCATTCTTGATTCTCAAGTGTAGCATTAACATATTTAGGCTCAAAATCACAAATCAAACATCTATTGTTAAGTGAATTACTTCTTGTTCTCATTCCTTCTCTTTTGTCCCCAATGATCTGGTCATGTGGATGGCATCTTCTGACATATTTATCAAGTACAAGTTCATATCTATGTTCTTCATTTTAATCTTCATCACTCGGTTCAGCATTGTGATCATTTTCCTGATTCTCGGTGTGTGCAACTTGTTGCTCGGTTGCATTGTTCAGTTGCTTGGGCAAGGTGTCAGGTCCTTCAATGTAGACAAATCTATTGTAATCTTTAGATTCCTTTCTTCTTCCCTTGTCATTTATCTCAGCAAATTCATCCACTTTAACATTCGCACTCTTAATGATTTTGTTAGAAGATTTATTCAGACGTTTATAAGCCTTGTTTTTAGTGGAATATCCTAGAAATTTTCCTTCATCACTTTTAGAGTCAAGTTTCCCATTTCTATCATCTTTAAGTATATAACATTGACTTCCAAAAATTCTAAAGTAACTCACATTTGGTGTGTATCCATACCATAGCTCATAAGGTGTCTTATTTGTGTCTTTCTTCAATTGAACTTGGTTCAATGTATAGACAGTAGTACTTACAGCTTCTCTCCAGAATGTTTGTGTGATGCCTTTTTAAATCATCAGTGTTCTGGCACAATCAACAATTGATCTATTCCTCCTTTTGGCAATCCCATTTTGTTGTGGTGTTCTCGGTGCAAAAACATGTCTTGTAATCCCATGCTCATTACAAAAGTTAGTGAATTCATTAGAAATAAATTCTCCTCCTTTATCTGATCTTAAACATTTCAGTTCTTTTCCACTTTTTTTTCAACTTTAGCTTTATACCATTTGAACATCTTAAATGCTTAAGATTTTTCTTTTAAGAACATGATAGTCATCATCATAGAATAGTCATCAACAAATAGAATAAAGTATCTATCACCATAATAGCTCTTTGTTCTCATTGGTCCACATAATTCAATATGGACTAACTCCATAATAGCATTAGATGTGTAGGTTTTTCTCTTGAAACTAGACTTTTTCATTTTTCCTATTTGACAATTCCTGCACATAACATGGTCAAGCTTTGAAATACTCAGTAAGCCTCTCACTTTTCTTTTCTTACTTATCTTAACCATGTTGTCAAAATTCACATGACATAACCTTTTATGCCACAACCAAACATCTTCATTTATAGCCAATAAACAAGTGGTATCAATATTATCAAGATAGAATAGATTACCTTTTGTTTGTTCTCCAGTACCGATCAACTTTCTTGTTCCGTTATAGATCATTGTCTTTTTTTCTCAAATGTAATTTGGTGCCCTTTGTTGTCCAATTGTGAAACACTCAATGGATTATAGTTAAGTCCTTTCACACAATATGCATTTTCACATCTAATTAGATTATTCAACATGATGGTACCTTTTCCCTAAACTGGGCAAGGTGATTCATTACCCATCCTAACTGATCCACCATTATAATATTCAAAGGTTTCAAAATTTTCTTTATCTCCAGTCATGTGATGAGTACAACCACTATCAATAATCCAAACATCATTTTTGCTAACTTTAGATATGAGTGTTGTTTCAAAATACCTTTCTTCTTTGTCTGAATCATCCTTCATAGAAACAAATACTACCTCAATATCTTCATTAGAATCAGTATCAGAATTTTTAGCTTTGTTCTCAACTAGGTAACAAGCCTTCTTTCCTTTGTCCTTGTAATCTTGGTTATCTCTTCTATCATAGTGTTGTTTGCTTTTGTAGTCTTGGTCATCACTTCTGTCATACTTCTTTTCATAAGATCTGTCATTGTTTCTTTTATCCTTTCTCTTGTTAGGGCATCTAGCAGCAAAATTTCCAATTGCTTTTCAATTAAAACAGACCAATGGTAATTTACCTTTATAACTTCCTTTACCTCTATGTAATCTCCTAGCCATTAGTGCTTCAAGTTCATCAAGTTCATGTTCATCGCTATCACTGTCACTATCATTTCTCATAGTGTATTTGTTACTAGATTTTCTTATTTTCATAGAAGACTTGAATGTAGACTCAATAGTAGGTAAGACACTGTTGTCATAGTTGTTCATCTTGAATGAAATAATTCTACCAATTAAAATATCAAGAGTAACATTGTTACTAGCTACTGCTATCATTTATTGAATTGTAGATACTTCAATAGCATAAACAGCCATTAAGGTTCTTATAATTTTGCTTACAACTATTTCTTCATCAAGTACTCCTCCTACTCCACAGATATCATTAACAACTTCTTTGATTCTATCACTATATTTAGTGATGTTCTCTCCTTCTTTCATTCTCATATCATCAAACTATCCTCTTAGGCTTTCAGCTTTAGCTCTCATCAAATTGGCATCTCCTCCATGTACTATCTTGGGTTTGTCCCACATTTTCTTTGCAATGGTGCATGATTTCACATCTTCAAATTCAGCATCAGTTAGTGAAGAAGAAAGTTCTATCATCATAGAATTGTGTTCATGTTTCTCTCTTAATTGATCAACAGTCAGAGGTACAGTAGGTGCAACATATTCATTATCCAAGTGTTGTGTAACATCATTTCCAATACCATATAGATGAAGTCTTATCCTGCTTTTCCATGATACAAAGTTGTCCTTGTTCAACTTAGGCACATCCCTTTTACTCATCTTGTGATATTTATCTTAAGTCTCTTTAAACTTTTCTTCCAAGCACCAAAGCTCTAATACCAATTGTTAGAATAATTGAGAAGGGGGGTGAATTAGTGGCCTTAAAATTTATTCCAAAAGATCCAACCAAAAACTTATCTCTCAAATATAATACCTTCAGTTATCTTACAGTCCCAATTTCATCAAGATGTATGCCATAAAGAATCTTAACAAATATAAGTTTCTCAGTATGATATATTGTTTATCTTTTTTGGAGTTTACCAAATAGCAACAAATAAACTTAGTGTTAATCGACCAATCAAGTTTCCATAATATGTAAAATAAAATATCAATACAATGAAACATATACACATTTGACACAGATTTTAATGTGGAAACCCGATATAGGAAAAACCACCTGGGACTGGTAACCCAAAATATTTTCACTCTTCTGAAGTGAGCTTGGTGAAGAGCCAACCATGTTAAAGGTTACAATACACACTGTTAAGTGCGACCTTGTTAGAGGAATAAAACAAACAGTTTGTCTTTTGACCTAGCACTCACTATGTTGTCAACAAGAAAACCTTTTGATACTCTTGAGTATCTCAATACAATAAGGATTGTTAAATCCCACTCGGTTAAGAGATTTTTTGAATCAATGGTTAAACTGATATAGTAAATGATCTGTTCAAAATACAACTTTGATTTGCAAATATTCTGATCTATTGTTAGTCCAAAAATACCTCTCTGATCAATATACACTTCAGTTCCTTTGTTTTCTTTCTTTATTCTACTCAGTGAATGCTATGTCCTTTGTTGCTCGGTGTCTGCAGAATTCCTTGGCTCTATTCTTCAACCTATATGATCAAATCTACATGAAGAGTTCTATCTTCACACAAAATATATTCAGCATTCCTCTGTTTGATAATGAATTCCTTGTCTCTTTATATAGACATGATTAGCCACTCAATCTCCTTGTTTTTGTCATAGATCTCTCCTTGATCCATAAAACTTGTCATGTGTTTCTTTATCTTGTAAATCTCTCCTTTAGTTTTATTCTGTAAATCTCTCCTTGATAACTATGAATAAAATGCACTTTAAATCTCCTTCCTTGCTTTAGCTTAACTAATCGTTGATAATAAAACAATCAATCAGTCAATCCCTAAATTGTAGCTCTGCCAGTTAAGAAATTTTGTCATTCTTTAACTTTAGTTATGCTCGGTCATTAACTCCAGTTATGCTCAGTTATTATCTATTGCTTGGTAACACTTTCTCGGTTACTGTTGTGCTCGGTATACACTGTGAACTTCTCGGTGTTCACTATGACTTGGTGTATACAAAATTTTTATGTTTTACCGACCACATAAACTTTGTCTCTTCAGATCTTCAAGGTTATGACAATATGTGTATGAACAATCAAACCATATCAATTTAACATTAATTAAAATACAATACATTAACTTATTTAATGTCTTGCATTTGTTTTTGCAGCTCAGTGATCATCAACTTATCATCTTCAAACATTCAATCGGTTATAGTTCATTATTTCTAGAGGGAAACCTTTGGTGGTAAAAGAGGTGCTCACCCCAAAGGACAACCCAAGGGGTAAAAATTTGAATCCAAGCTCTTTTAAACTACTATATAAAAGATATTCTTGTGATTAATTTCACAATCAACAGGTGTGAGTTTTTTACGCCAGCGAAAATCTCCTTCAGTATCCTTGTGATGCGTTAAAATGATTTATTGCAAAATGTAAAACATCTTGTTTTGAAAGTACTAGGAGAGACCCCTTAATTGGGAATATGAGCATAGCCACATGAATGGATTCCCTTACTAAAGAGCCAATGTTTTTAGTTGCCAAAAAACCCTCTACTTGCTTATACGGAAGGTCAGAGACCAACTAAGACACCCCACATACTTGCAGTTCCTCGTAGAGATAGAAATTCCTTTGGAAGTGATGTCCCTTGCAATCCAAATTTTGGTATGTTTGAGAAGTGTGTAATGTGGAGGGGATCTAGTTCTACCAAACTTCTAAGCTATCTGCGTTGAATAGTGTAGCTAGATTTTATCCAAGTGGGGATTCAATGGTATTGTCCTTGTCAGTCATGGGGTTGTTATTCTATCTGATTAATCTTAGAACTACACAACATTGTGTCTAAGGGGTTTTCTTGTGTAATTATTTTCAATGCAAAACCAACATCTTACAAGTTCAAACAAGTCAAACATGTTAGATTTATAGGGAGTCAAGATTCTACTGGAAACAATCAAACAACATCTAAAACTATTCCAAACTGAGAAAATTTTCCAATTGATCATTATACCTGCAAAATCAACCAGTTGTTGACTCTTGTTGTACAAACCTACAAATCTAAAAATTCCCTTTGTATTTCTACAGCTACTTGTGCATTTCCGCATTTGTTAGTGCTTTGCCACAATTTTTGCTTCACTTTGTCGCAACTGATCTATTTATTACCACAATTGTCTATATTATACCGCAATTGTTGCTTCACTTTTTTTTATTTCATCTGTTTATTATAGAAATTTCCTACTGAGTTTGTGTCTCACATTGCTCCAATTTCCCTGTATTATCTGACCTGTCTGAATAGAATTTTCAATTTGCAACCTTCTAGATCTTTGTGCACAAATTTACAAATTGTCTATCTATCAAACTAAAACCTACAAACTATTAAAACTATTCTCTAGAATCTTTAAATTGTCTATTTATCAAACCTGCAAATTTTCAAACATCTGAAATCAGCAAACAAATCAACTAGTGACACACCTTTTGCAATTTTCTCAATACCATGGTCATCCTCAATTTTCAAACAGGATTATACCAAATTTTTCAACATAAGCAAACTTCTCTTTTGGGTTTGGTAATTATTTAGGATTGCCAATCTAACCGGTCATATTGCACCTCTTTTGATATCTCCACCATCGAAATCTTATCAAAACAATCAACCCTGACTCCATGCTTCATCTAAAGAAAGAGTCTGATCAAATCAGTATCAAACCAATTTAACTCTAAGATCAATAGAAATTAAACTTTGTCCCTACCATTGTCATTTTTTAATACGAATCCAAACTTTTTAGAATAGGTATTACCTTTTTTCCGGACACATCAACAATCACATTGTATCTTGTTATCAAAGAATTTAGCAAGATGTCTCTTCCATACCCTTTTGGCCAGAGACCATTCGTCAGATCTCAAACAAGGAATAAAAAAGATGACATGTAATTCAATCCATTTCCCTCATATGAAGAGGAACAAAATCCCAACATCTACTATGATGACAGAGACCCTTTTTTTCTATTCAGAAAGTCTCCCCGAGTTGGCACACAAACAATTGCAAACTAATATCATCATGCAACAAGTGCAAGGCCTGTAAACTCAACTAAATGATCTTCAAAATCAACGTCAACCAAATTCTTACACCATAGAGGATGTATATCCCTACCCTACTAATTATATTCCTCCAATCACATCACATGTCAATGAACATCCTCTTGTTTCCTCAATCCACCATCAAGGATTTCCCAAACAAACACAATTGTAAATATGTCATCCTTTGGACATCAATCAAGCATAATCAATCATCAACCTGTTGTACCACATGTCCAGTCAGCAAATAACTCACAACATGCAAATGTGAATGTGGTATCACCAACAAGATCATCAAAGAAGTGAAAATTCCAATCTAATCATTTCAATCATTTGCATCAAAAATTGGTTGACAAACATCATCTTATTGTTGAACGATATCAAAATAGCCTACCCATGTCTAACAATGGAACATTCCAAAATAATCACACCAATGACATATTTGCCTCCCGTGAAGAAGTTTTCCCTCAAGAAGCCTCCATATTTCCCACCAATCCTTCATCCCCTGAAGCATCACAAGAGAAATCTTTTTTATTTCCATCGAATGATATATCCAGTGATGAGACCTCCCAAGGTCTATCTATAATAGATTTAAATGTTAATCCCATTCATGATATAAGCCCCTTCTACAACTCATTTTTCCTAGATCCAATGCCACCATATGTTCCATTCTCATATAAACCTACTCTAGAGAGTCCCATCCAAAGTACTCTCTTATGTCAAAATATTGATTCCTTTCATGAATCTCTATTTTATATCCAAACTTATACCCCATGTCAAGAGGATGATTCAAAGCATGAAGAAACAAGTCCTAAATAAAATCAAGATCAAGATCCTAGGAAGTATCAAACCTGTGTAGTTTTTTACCAAGATCTTATCTTTCTAGAATCTCATGAAAATTCCACTATCCTTGTTCATCCTATCCAAGTTTATCCCCTTTAATCCCAAGAACAAAGTTTCATTCCAAGTCTTATTGACCTTCCACTTCCTATTAATCCTAAGAAATATCATGACATCCTGCACATTCTTCCAAATGATTCCATCCATAGTCAAGAGAAAACCACCCTTAAAATGGATTACAATGATCCTCTTTCAAGTCAAGATCAAATTATCCCTTCACCTTCATGTCCACCACAAGATCTCATCATCCCTCTAGATCATCTTCATGAGCCTATCATTCCTTTGTCTTCATGTCCTAATCCTTCATGCCCTTCACAAGATCCTATCCTACCAAATGATCATGTCACTGTTCATATTCCACCTTAGGATCCTATTATTCCTCCTAACCCCCCTCATTATCCTAGCACATTTGTGTAGGTTGTTCATGAACCCCATACATGTAAAATGGGTTCCTCCACTTCTATCCAGTCTGGTCCACTCCATGATCCCAATTGTCCTCCAAAATATCCCATAACCCCTACAAAATCTAATAATGAGCCCCTTACATATAAACTTGGTTCATCCACTTTCATTTGGGATAGTATACTTCATGATCCTATCATGCCTTACATACCTCCTCCACCTCAAAATGGACTTGCATCTTGTTATCAAATTAACAAGTATCCCTTTGCTAAGAAGGTCTTCCAAAGCATGCGCTATAAAGGAAAAGGATTGGACATCCATGGACAAGGCATATTAGAACCCCCTTATATAATAGAAAACCCCAAAAGTCATGGCCTAGAATACAAGACTCACACTCAAGATGTTGGTACCATTCATAAATCTTACATTCCTTTATCTAAACCAAAGCATACATTAAATCCTTCAAACCTTCCATCCATCCTAGGTCCATATATTCCTCCCTCTACTAGCTCGCAATCCATTTACACTTTCCAAAATTCAAGCCAACAAAGGAACACGTCTATGAAAACCTTCCACCCATCCAAAAATCCTCCACATCATATTCATATCCATCCATGAATCCCATTTCTTTCCCAAGAAATTTGGATGCCAGGCATAAAGTCTATAAGACAAGCAATCCACATGCAGTAAAGGATCAACATGTCCAGTCTAATCGACATGTAAAAATAAATAAAACACGATCCTAAAAGAAAAAGAAATATAAAAAATTCCACAAAGGCCCATTAAGAAAAAAGATAATTCAAAATCAATATGGGTTCCTAAATCTCTTATGCAAGCAATGCGTTCCAAGGACCCACAAAAGAATAAAAAGTCAAAATCCATGTGGATTCCTAAGTGGCTTCTTGAAGCACGGTATCCCAAAGAAAAATCCAAGTTGGCATCCAAAATTTCTATACTTCCATAAAGATCTTTCCCACCTTCCAAATCCATTTTGGGTCCTTATTTCCCAAAAATCATAACCATTCCTCCATCAAATCCAAAATCTCTTTTTCTTCCATCAAATCCGAGATCTCCCTTTCCTCCATCACTCCATCACCCCTCAAGGTGTGTGCCAATGTTGATCTTGCTCACATTTCCATCCACTCAAAATAAAGTCTTCTCACAATCCCTCCATTATCAAACACATATTTTCCATCCTTCCATCCATCCTATCCAATCCTTTTCATAAACCCTTATCCCACTTCATCCAACCATCCATTTTCATCTCCCTTTATCATTACCTTACCAACATCTTTGAGCATACCACTAAAATATTGTTGAAGATAATTATTCAATTGTGTATTGTCATTGATGTTACACATGTATTTACACTTATGTAGTGGTTTTACACTAATGTCTACACTCAGACCGAGCACATTTGGTAAACAGAATGAGTTGAGGTCGGGCATTGAAGAAGTTCAATGTTGACCGAGTTCACTTAGGCATTTCAATCTTGGTTGGGCATTCAGTTGCAGCCGACTAACAGTGATTTATATTATGTAATTAAATGGTTATATGAGGCCGACTGTATTATGATTTATCATTTAGAGTTTATTCAAGCCAACTTGACAAGGCTTACCATGTATGTATGAAAGGTCAAGTTTGGATTGAATAGTGTGTAATTATTATCAAAAGTGTGGAAGAGAAAGTAAAAGACAAAAGTGTGGAATTCTGTGACATGAAGAGTGAAGGAAAAATCAGATGGGATTATGATTAAGTACAGAACACTTGGAGCTGCAATAGAATATTTGATCAGCAAGGATCTGGTTACAACCAAGCAGAGATCTGAATCAGCAAAGACATTTGCTTACACATACAGGTCAATCCATTGTTATTTTCTAACAATTGTAGCAGTGATCAAAATCTATTAACAGAGTAGACTTAAAAGTCTTTTGTAAATCCTCTCACAAGGTAGCATTTCCATTTTGAAGTGTTGAAGACCTCTAACAAGGCCACTCCTCACAGTTTTATTAAATCCTTTAACAAGGTCACACCTAACAGTGTGTTATTTTAACCTTTAACAGGGTTGGCTCCTAACAGGGCTCACTTCAAAAGAGTGAAAAATAGTAACTAGTTACATTGGTGGTTTTTCCCATATTGGGTTTCCACGTTAAATCTTGGTGTCATATGTGTACTTGTTACTTGTTTTATGTTTTATGTTTTTGCACTTAATCACTAAAGTATAATTGTATTATATATTTCTTTGACACCCGAGTTATAGAAGGAACACCCGAGTAACAGTATTAAAGTATTTAGACATCTAAGGGACAAGAATTTTTTTAGACTAACTGATTCACCCCTCCTCTCTCAGTTACTTATCTCATTTCCAACAATTGGTATCAGAGCTTCAAGTTCTTTCAGGAAAGGTTTCAAGGCCTAAGCTAAAGATCAGAGATGTTTTACAGGAGGGAGATCCCAAAGCTAAACAAAGACAATTTCCTAGCATGGAAGGAACTGATGAAGCTGCATCTATCTACTATTGGACATGCTGGTTTACAATTCTTAGAGACCAAATATGTTGCACCAATAGGGACTATGACTGTGGAACAGAAACTTCATAACATAATGATGATTGACATAGATTCTTCACTTGGCTACTCAGAATTTGATGAAGTCAAGGACTTCCCTACAGCCTATGATATGTGGAAGAAATTGTAGGACATTTATGCAGGTGATGCAAATGTAAAGAGAGCTAAAGCAGAAAGTCTAAGAGGACAATTTGACTAGATGAAAATGAAAGAAGGAGAAGATATCACAAAGTATAGTGAAAGAATCAAAAAAATTGTAAGTGCCATCAGAGCAGCAGGTGGACTAATTAAAGATACTACAGTAGTCAGCAAGGTACTCAGAACTTTACTTCCTATCTATGCTATTAGAGTTTCAGCCATTCAAGAAATGAGGTACAACAAAGACATTACTCTGGATACATTAGTGGGAAGACTTACAACCTTTGAGCTGGACAATTTTGACAACTACTCTCTTGCCTCTAAAAATCTTGAGTCTGCATTCAAAGCCAAATTGAACCTTGGTAAGAAGGATAGATACTCTAAAGGAAAGCAAATTGAAAGTGACAGTGATGATGAATCTAATGATGAAGATCTTGACATCAATGAAGCACTGCTTGCAAGAAGAGCTGCAAAAGTAAAATACAGAGGAAAGATACCATTGATTTGTTTCTCATGCAATGAGGTTGGACACATTGTTGTGAAGTGAACAAACAAGGAAGACAAGGATGAAAGAAATTCTAACAAATTCAAAGGTAATAAATATTTCAATAACCTCAAAATCTATAAGCATAAAGGCAAGAATTCTTGTTATATTGCAAAAGATTCTGACAGTGATGAAGAAGAAGAAATGGTTTATATTTCTATAAAGGATGAATTAGATGAGGAAGATGAAAATACTGCACTTTTCTCACACATCAATAAAAATGATACTTGATAAGACAAAGTTTGAACATCTTGAACACTATGATGGTGGAAGTGTCAGTTTTGGGAATGTTGAACCTTGCCCTGTAAAAGGAAAAGGTTGCATTGTTCTAATAGAAGGAATCAAATGTGGCAATGCTTATTGGGTTGAAGGACTAAGGATAAATCTACTCAGTGTAGCATAGCTAAACAACATTGGCTTAAAGGTATAATTCATGAATGGTAAGGCCAAGCTCCTAGATGGTAAAGGGAACCTAGTTGGAACTGGTAGGCAAACAAAAGGTAGTTTATTCTCTTGATCTCACTGAAAGTTCATGCTTTATTGCACAAGTAGAAGAAATTTTGTTATGGCATAAAAGGTTGTGTCATGTGAATTTTAACAATCTGGTAAACATAAGCAAGAAGAAAAGAGTCAGAGGTATTCCTATCTTGAAGGAACCCAAGTTAGAAATATGCAAACAATGTCAAATTGGAAAGATGAGCAAGACTAACTTCAAGAGCAAGAATTACAATACATATGAAGTCTTGGAATTGGTACATACTGATCTATGTGGACCAATCGGAACAACAAGCTATACTGGAGAAAAATATTTTATTCTATTATTTGATGACCATTCTAGAATGATGATTGTCATGTTTCTCACAGAGAAATCAGAAGCTTTTCAGAAATTCAAGTGGTATCTTGCAAGATTTGAAAAATAAACATGAAAGAAACTGAAATGCCTAAGATCTGACAGAGGAGAATTCATCTCTAACGAGTTCAATAAATTATGCAATGAAAGAGGAATCAAAAGACAGGTATCTGCCCCTGGTACACCGCAGCAAAATGGAATAGCAAAAAGGAGAAACAAATCCATTATGGATTGTGCCAGAACCTTAATGATCGAAAAGAATGTTGCTACCAAATACTGGAAGGAGGCCATCAGTACTATAGTGTTCACCTTGAATAGAGTTCAACTGGAGAAAGGTAGTAATCAGACACCTTTTGAATTATGGTATGGCTATAAACCTAATGTTCATTATTTCAAAGTATTTGGAAGTAGATGCTACATCTTGAAGGAAGGAAGAAATGGGAAACTAGATGCAAAAAGTGATGAAGAAATATTCCTAGGTTACTCATGTAAAAGCAAAGCATACAAATGTTTGAATCTTACTACTCATAAAGTCATAGAAAGTGTACATGTCAAGGTTGATGAGTTTGCAGAAAAATGTGAAGAGAAGAGAAATAAAGAGCCTGAAGACTAAAAAAAGTTTGTATATCATGAACCTAATACTATACCTATGACTCAACCAATGGTGATGGGACAACATATACTGACACAAATTATACTACCTGAGTTGCAAAATGTGCCACATGAACTGCTAGTAGAAGGACCTAAGTCACAGATAGAGGGACCCGAGTCACAGACAGAAGGACCCGAGTCTCAGACAGATGAACCTGAGTCACAGTCAAAGGGACCTGAGTATCAGACAGAGGAACAGGAAAGAATGGTTGAGAATGACAGACCTAGTGGATCAAGTTCAGAAACTAGATTGAAGGTTCCAGTACTTTCCAGATACGTGAAAAGGCATCATGCACCTAAGAAAATAATTGGAGATCAAATAGAAGGTGTAATGACAAGAAAGAAACTAAAAGGTACATGCTTACTAAGTGAATTTGAACCTAAAACTATTAAAGATGCATTGAATGATGAAATTTGGATAGAGGCAATGAATGAAGAAAATGAGAAAATTGAGAAGAACAAAACTTGGACTCTTGTACCTAGGCCAAAGGACAATAATGTGATTGGAACCAAGTGGGTTTTCAGAAACAAGATGGATGAAAATGGGAAAGTTTCTAGAAACAAGGCCAGACTAGTTTGTAAAGGATATGCTCAAGAAGAGGGTATTGACTATGGAAAAACTTTTTCTCTTGTTGCAAGACTTGAAGGAGCCAGAACTCTTCTGGCATATGTTGCACATAAAGGATACAAATTATATCAGATGGATGTGAAGTGTGCATTTTTTAATGGAATCCTAGAAGAGGAAGTCTATATTGAACAACCGGAAGGCTTTATTGATCCCTGCAGAAGAAATGTGGTTTGCAAGCTACACAAAGCATTGTATGGACTAAAGCAAGCACCCAGAGCCTGGTATGAAAGACTACATAGCTATCTAATAAGCATTAGATTTCAAAGAACTAATGATAACATTAGCATGTACATCAAAGAAGGACCACAGAACAAGATATTGTTAGCAGAGATATTTGTTGATGACATATTATTCACTGGTTATGATGACCTATGCAAAGCATTCTCTTTAGCTATGAGCAAAGAATTCAAAATGTATAGGTTTGGTCAGATCAAATTTTTTGTTGGTTTACAAGTACATCAAATGAAGGATGGTATCTACATTACTCAATCAAAATATATCAAGGAGATACTCAAGTAATTTGGTATGGAAGATTTCAAACCTGTTGGAACACCCATGTGTACTGGACAGAAACTATCTAAAGATGATGATTCAAAAGAGGTAGATCAGACCAATTATAGATCCATGATTGGAAAATTGCAATATGTTGTGCACACCAGACCTGATATAGCATTGGCAGTTGGTATTGTTGCAATATTTTTAGCTAATCCCAGAGATAATCACCTAATGGAAATCAAAAGAATTATGAGATATCTGAAAGGTACTAAAGACTGTGGTTTATGGTATAAGAAAGGTGGAAACTTTGATTTAAAAGCATTCACTGATGCTGATTGGGCTGGAAGTGTTGATGATAGGAAGAGCACTAGTGGTGGAGATTTTTTTCTTGTAAAAAGGTTAGTGTCTTGGACTAGCAAGAAACAGAATTGTATTTCTTAGTCTACAGCAGAAGGAGAATATGTTGCTGCAGCAGTGAACTATTCCAACATCATATGGATCAAGCAGTTGTTTTCAGGAATGAAGGAAGAGATAAAAGAACTAGTTATTATCTACTGTGACAACACCAGTGCCATTAACATCTCAAAAAATCTTGTGATGCACACCAAACCAAGCATATAGTAATAAAATATCATTTCTTGAGAGAATTAGTACAGAATAGTGAAGTAAGGTTGGAATATGTAAACACCAAAGAACAAGTTGCAGACATATTCACCAAACCCTTACCTAAGGATGCATTCTTGTATCTTAGAGAAAAACTAGGGGTACTTCCCCTACCTAAAGGTCACTAAAATACAGTTTAGTGATGCACCAACCTGAGCGATAGTAAAAATCTTCTAGTTGATGTAGATATATCAGAGCTCATTGCAAATGAATCAGTACATTCAGGTACATTGCAACTTCAAAGAGAAATAGTATTTATGGAATTGGATTCTTTGGCATCTGTTGTCAAAGAGGAAAATTTTTCTATAATACATAAGAATCAGAATGAAACTAAGGACATTGTCAGAGGGAGAATCAGAATATAATACATAAGAATCAGAATGAAACTGAGGACATTGTTAGAGGGAGAATCAGAATGAAGCTAAAGACATTAAAGAAATTTTATGTTGCTCCTCAATTCTTTGTATTATGACATGATGTGTTTCCATCAATGCCAAAGAGGGAGATTGTTGAAGACAATTATTCAAGTGTGTATTTCCATTGATGTTACACATGTATTTACACTTATGTAGTGGTTTTACACTAATGTCTACATTCAGACCAAGCAAAGTTGGTAAACAGAATGAGTTGAGGTCGAGCATTGAAGAAGTTCAATGTTGACCGAGCTCACTTGGGCATTTTAGTCTTGGTCAGGCATTCAGTTGCAGCCGACTAACAGTGATTTATATTATGTAATTAAATGGTTATATGAGGCTAACTATATTATAATTTATCATTTAGAGTTTATTCAAGCTGACTTGACAGGGCTTACCATGTATTTATGAAAGGTCAAGTTTGGATTGAATAGTGTGTAATTATTATCAAAAGTGTGGAAGTGAAAGTAAAAGACAGAAGTGTGGAATTTTGTGACATGAAGAGTGAAGGAGAAATCAGATGGGATTATGATTAAGTATAGAACACTCAGAGCTGCAATAGAATATCTTATTAGCAAGGATCCAGTTACAACCAAGCAGAGATCTGAATTAGCAAAGAATATTGCTTACACATACAGGTCAATCCATTGTTACTTTCTAACAATTGTAGCAGTGATCAAAATCTCTTAACAGTCTTTTGTAAATCCTCTCACAAGGTAGCATTTCCATATTGAAGTGTTGGAGACCTCTAACAAGGCCACTCCTCATAGGGTGATTAAATCCTTTAACAAGGTCACACCTAATAGTGTGTTATTGTAACCTTTAACAGGGTTGGATCCTAACAGGGCTCACTTTAGAAGAGTGAAAAATAGTAACTAGTTACATTGGTGGTTTTTCCCATATTGGGTTTCCACGTTAAATCTTGGTGTCATATGTGTACTTGAAAATTGTTTTATGTTTTATGATTTTGTACTTAATCACTAAAGTATAATTGTATTAAAGATTTCTTTGACACCCGAGTTACAGAAGGAACACCTGAGTAACAGTATTAAAGTATTTAGACATCTAAGGAACAAGGATTTGTTTGGACTAATTGATTCACCCCTCTCCTCTCAGTTACTTATCCCATTTCCAACAAAGATATAGTCCCTTATTTCATATCTTTCAAAATCACTATCCAAGGAAAAATATTCTTGATTCCTTCCTCCATATCCTATCATGAGTCCATCATCTTCCAAAAAGTCAAAAAAATACCAAAAAAAAAATGTTGCCTTGATGAAAACATGGCAAATAGGCGTCTTGGTAACACAAAAAAAATCAAGAGAAATAATTTTGTCTAATAATGAAAACCTATAAAACAGACGCTTTGGTAAAGTACCATGATGAAAACCTAGCAAACATGCGTCATGTGTAATCTATGAACTTCTTGCATTTCATACTTTGGCGCAGGTTTCATCCACCCTCTCATGTCATATTATTTTTCATTTCCTTCATTATCTTATGTCCCTCATATCCATTATCTTATCAGTATCCATATTTCCCTTTTCCCAACTTTGATCTTAACAAGGCTAGGAATATCCCTAGAAGCATCACATGTCTTATCTACTTCATGGTGTCCACACCCCTTTGGTCCATATCCCCTATCTTATCCACGTCCCTTTGGTCCATACTTCTTATCTTGTCCACATCCCTTTGGTCCATATTGCCTATATTATCACAACCTTCAATCAATTTCCCTTCCCCTTGTCCATTCTTTATCTTGCTTTCCATATTCATGTCCTATCATTGTCCTATCCAAATCCCTCTCTTGGTCTTGATAGGAAATAAGGATGTAAATATGTCAAATATATTTTCAATATCCTCTTGATATGTCCACTCCTATAAACCACATGCCAATCAATGCACTATTTCATTACCCTACCTTGTCCTATCCAATCCCTAAGCTTGGAAAAACATGTTATCACATTCTGTGGATAGTCCTTGGCATCCAAACAGCTTCAAGACATACTAAGAGACCTTTGACATTCATCCATCTACCAATCCATCCATCAATCCATAATTCCCTTGTCGTACTAGACACTAGGGGAAGTCTCAAAAAGTCCTAAAAATCCCTAAAAACTAGATAAAGTCCAGAAAAAATTCAAAAAAATTGCATACAGTCCTGAAAAAATTCCTAAAAAGAGCAAAAACGTCTTGAAAAAATCCCTAAAAAATCAAATAAAGTCCTAAAAAAATCAAATAATAACCCAAATTTTATCAAAGGACTTCATTCATCTTTTTTGGGCGTTGGTTATATGCTTTCTTGGTTATCCCCTCTTCTGTGTTTTTTTCTTTACTGGTTTGGTTTCAAGCTACTATGGACTACATAGCTTTAAACCTGTGCATTCAGCTTTCCATGCACGACTGGGAGTGCCTAATTCCAGACGACTACATGTTTCACCATATGTGAGTTACCTTCAATTCACTGACTGATGTCATGGTAGATGTTGTTCGTAGGGTTATTGGGGAGAATGTCATGTTCTCGTCTTCCACCCGGAGCATTTTTCATTCACAAGTTTTGTCAATTTACCTCTCCAATTGTTATGACATGACGCAGGATTATATCTCTTTCATGGAGATGGCAGCGAAAGTGGTCAAGAAGGATTTCTCTACGGTGGAGGACATTCACCGCGTAGTTATGGGGTATGGACTAAGAGACTCGCAAGCATGGGTTGGCGGCCTCTTTCCACCAGGTAGGCTAGACAAAGACTTGGCATTCGTAAAGTTGTACGATGCTTTTAAGCTTGGCATGACAGATAGAGACTCGGAAGCTTTCAGACAGAACACAGTGAATCTAGTCAAGTTCATTCCTTCATCCACCATGGCAAATGCATACAGCCTATTCGATAGCATGGTGAACATTATGGCCTTCTCACACGATGAAGTCTTGGATGTGCCCTCTCCTTCGCACGGTCATGATCCAGTGGACTCTCACTCGGCAACTCCATAATCGGTGTCATCTAGACACATTTGTAAGTGTCCTTGCCACTACCATGGCCTGTTCAAGCCAAGAGGTTGAATGTTGTTTGTGGTCTCCTACAAGTTTTTTGGGGTTTTTTGGGTGGCCTCGGTTGGGTTTTTGCTAGGAGTTAATTCCTTCATGGCTGATTCTATCTGCGTATAGATAAGCTTCAGCATGGGTTTATTTTTTCCAATTGGAGATTCTGTGGGGCTTTTTACATCTCCTTCATGTTATGTTTTGTATCTGCATATAGATGATGTATAGCGTGGGGTAGTTTTTTGGTCAGGGTGATATTTTGTGGGGCACGATCCCTTTGATTCTCACATGTATGTTTGGAGACAAAGGTTTTGACATGGTTTCGTTGTTTGGTTTAATTCTGGTTGTATGTTGGCAAGGATGGGAGGTTTTCTTACTACTTCTTTCCTCCCGGAGCCCTTCCAAAGTAGTTTTTAATAATAAAATATAATGGACTTGTCCATTTTTGCTAAAAAAATAATAATATTAATTAAATAATTTTATTATTTAATTAATCAAATTCCTCTACTTTAATTAAATAATCTTTATTATTTAATTAAATATTTTCTTTCATTTTCTTCATAATTAAATAATTATTTTAAGTTTTTAATTAGTTAACTAAGTCTTCTATAATTAAATGAATTCTTTAATTTATTTAATTATTTGTTTTTTCAAAGAAAGCAAAGTCTCCTAAAAATAAATAAAATCTTTATTTTATTTATTTATCACAATCTTCTATAATTAAATAAATTCTTTAATTTATTTAATTATTTATTTTTTTCAAAACAAGGAAAGTCTCTTAAAAATAAATAAATAAAATATTTTATTTATTTATTTCAATCTTTTATAATTAAATGAATTCTTTAATTTATTTAATTATTTATTTTTTAAAGAAAGCAATTCTCTCCTAAAAATAAATAAAATCTTTATTTTATTTATTTCTCTATAATCTTCTCCAATTAAATAAGTTTTTTTAATTTATTTCTTCTTTTTTTTTTAAGAAAACTTCCTCTAAAATAAATAAAATCTTTGTTTTATTTATTATCTTCTCTCTTGCACATAAATAAATAATTTTTTTAATTATTTAATACTAATTAAGTCTTCAATTTCAAATAAAGCAATATGTTTTATTTGGTTTTAAAGTAACTTTATTGAATCTTGTCCATCCAAAATAAAATCTTTGTCTTCAATCTCAATTGTTCATTAGTCTAATATCTCTATTTAAACCTTCTTCTTTCTCATTTGAAAGGATCCAAATCCTGATCCTGATTTTGAATGTTTGGAGAGCATAATCTTTATGCAGGTTTTGGAGCTAACGATCAATATACATCAATAATATTATCACATTCTCGAATCTTCCAAGTCAAAGTGTTGCCAATATCAACTCTGAGCACCATTCAAAGCAACGTTTCAAGAGAAGAAGAGAGAAGCAACAGAGACTTGAATTATCTATTGGTTTGCACTTAATTGCTTATTTGATTTCTAGTAGATTAGATTTCATTTATGTTGTTAGTATCAACTTTGAGCAACATTCAAAGCAATGTTTCAAGAGAAGAAGAGAGAAGCAACAGAGGCTTGAATTATCTATTGGTTTGCACTTAATTGCTTATTTGATTTCCAATAGATTAGATTTCATTTTTGCTGTTTGGTGCTCTCTTGCACATAATTAATTAATATTTTAATTATTTAATACTAATTAAGTCTTCAATTTCAACCACTCTTCAAATAAAGTAGTATGTTTTATTTATTTTTAAAGCATCTTTATTGAATCTTGTTCATCCAAAATAAAAACTTTGTCTTCAATCTCAACCCTCGATCAGTCTAAAATCTCTATTTAAACCTTCTTCTTTCTCATTTGAAAGGATCCCAATCCTGATCCTGATTTTGAATGTTTGGAGAGCATAATCTTAATGCATGTTTTGGAGCTAATTGTGATCAATATACATCAATCATTTTATCATATTCTCGAATCTTCCAAGTTGAAGCTTTGTCAGTATCAACTCTCAACACCATTCAACGCAACGTTTCAAGAGAAGAAGAGAGAAGCAATAGAGGCTTGAATTATCTATTGGTTTGCACTTAATTTCTTATTTGATTTCCAATATATTAGATTTTATTTTTGTTGTTAGTGGGGCTTTAATGGGTTTTTTATAGTTTACTATTCATTTCGTTCAGTGCTATTAACATGCTTTACTTAGTCGTGTAGATTTTACCCATACAATATCAATCTCTTGAAAGAGGTCAAATATCAACTTTTGCAATTTCATAAGGGGATACTCGATGTTCCAAATACCCCTAAAGACTTTTTCAATTTCATATATAATTTGTTGTTTTGTAAAACACTTAACATGCTAGTTGAAGTTAGCTTTGGTTATTTTGTTGAGATTGGGACAACTATTGCTTTTTATATTAAAAAGAAGCAAAATAAGGGTGCTAACCCTTACAAACAAAAACCAAAAGATCATTTACAAGGTCAAAATAAACCATTAATATGACACTAGAAAAACAACTAGTAACCCATGTCAAGAGTAGGTTGACAAATCCTCCACAGTGTGGGGGCGAGGAGAATGAGAAACTGAAGAATGATTTTTCCTACGTTGGTGGAAAACCGTCCAGGCAATACTATCACTAGGATTCCCACCACAAGGGGGAGAAAGGTAGAACCCTATTTTTTAGATACTCAACACAAGGGACCGAATGCTAGCATGTAAGAACATCGTTAACCAAAGGTTGGAGCAAAGCGGGAGAAGTAGTCGAAGAAGGGTCCACATAGCCAGAGGGGGTCGCACCTGCAGTGAGAGTTGGAGTAGGATCCATCAGGTCTAAGGAGACAAGATCAATATAAAATGCATCATACTAAGGGGATTTGTCATCAACTTGTGAAGTCATCAGAGGAATAATTAGAATCCAAGACGGTCAAATGATCATCATTAATTTCCTTCCACCAAGTGGTAGTGCCTTTGCAACATGAGAGAAAATAATTTGATGTCAAGTGACCTGTACAAAAGCACCGATGATATCAAAAGGGGAGGCCCTCATAATATAAAAATTGAATCCATGGTCTATCCCCAACCATGAGAACCACATCGCCAAAAAAAGGTGTGGAGTTGTCAATGTCAACTAAAATGTGTGTAAAGGTGGAGAGACGCATAGCACTCATGGTATTATCCACTTTTAAGAAATGGCCAATAGAGTTGTTGATGGTCTGAAAATAATAATTCTCTCTCAAAAATGAATGGGAAAATTGGGGAGGCAAACCCACACTGAACACACACTAAGTGGTTCAGGAAAAGGGTTGAATGAGACAGTCCTAGGTTTGGCCGAAAGAGAGTGATTCCCCCAAGCTCACAACTTTCTCATCACTAGATCTCGTTCATCAGAAGAAATAAAAAAAAAACAATAAAAAAAACCT
Organism: Thuja plicata; assembly: GCA_018584345.1. Lineage (NCBI taxonomy): Eukaryota > Viridiplantae > Streptophyta > Pinopsida > Cupressales > Cupressaceae > Thuja > Thuja plicata. The sequence continues at coordinate 3,247,556 of MU225079.1, forward strand.
TAGCACAAGGAAAAATCTCAATATTACAAGAAACTAATGATCTCCAAGAATCCATCACCCAATAAATAAGATACAAAAGTAAGGCCAAAAACCAACAAATCTACAAATTAACCAGCAATGTTGGTAGAAATCTGCATAATCCACCACATCAAGGCCACACGCCACCATAGGGGAAGTCTTGTCATAGGCAAGACGTCAAATTTCACCTTTGAAGGATGAGCAATGATAAATTTTCTAACATGAGAAAAGCTTCATCCACTAGCAATAGAGATTAGGGAGGAGCCCCTCATTCATAGTGTTAGTAGACCTAGTAGTAGATCTCTCAGAAGAGTGCCTAGTGATCACCACTCTAGCAGAAACCCCCACACCAATAGTGCCAAGATCATATGGAGTGGCACCCAACACAACCATGGGAGTAACAAATACATGCACATCCACACCATGACCACCCACACCCTGAGGTAGAATAGGACCTTGTAGCAAACTATCACTACAAGTAACAGCACCTTAAATACACAACACCCCCACCTAAGACCAAGATGTAGGCCCATGCAACGCACCTACAATGATCAAATTCAAAATGCAGGTTGGGCAGGAGATGGTTATATATGCCTTCACCTTAACATCTTCAAACATAAGCATATTGGTAATTGGGACAACAATTTTTAGTGTATATTAATTTTTTTGAATCCTTGTCTATAGTTGTGTTGTAAATAGTGTAACTCGCAAACACATCTCCACCCCTATACCTCAGTGTTCCCAGAATGGAGACTTGGGGACGTCATTCCTAAGTTTCCTTAGTGCCACCTGTGAGCCACCAATTCTCTGTTAAAATGTGGGGACATCCCAACATCCCCAGAAAGTTGAGGGGGATGCTCAGGCGTCCCTCGACTGTTCCAAGGATGCTTGGTGTCCCTCAGCAAAAAACTAATTTTGCCATGAGTTTTTAAAAAAATAACAATTTTTTTAATTATTTTTTGGGTTCTATTCAAACCCTAAGTAGATGTGGGGCACATCTACGGCCTTCCAAGTCCACAAAAGGCCCTCCAAGTTTCATTTGTATTCACATTTTCATTTATAATTGCTTGCTACAACAAGAAGAAGAGCGAAGAGTTGAGAAAAGACTAATTGGAAGAGTGAAAGGAGTGATTGCAAGTGAAAGAGGAGTGACAAGGAACAAGAACTAGAGGAGGAAGATTCTTCTCCTTGTTGAAGAGATTTTTCAAGCACAAGGTAGGGTTTTTAACTGATTTTTATTTTATTTTATGATTTTTATTTGTAAATCCAAATTTTATTTGTTTTTGTTCAATGTTGTTTCCAATTTCAATATTTTTTTCATTTTTTGTTGTTTCATTTTGTAATTCATACTTTATGTTGAATCTTGAGGGCAAAATGAAGAATCATTTTGATTCTCCATTTTGCCCTCAAGAGTTAAGATTGAAAAATTAATTTAAAAATTTTGTTTTACAATTTGAAATTTGTTAAAAATAAAATAAATTTAAAATTTAGCTTTAAATATTTTAATTTTAAAGTAAGTTAAAACTAGGTGATTATTGATTTTTTTTCATTTTGTGAAATACAGTGTCACAATGAACTCCCATTGTCATGATATGAGTGAGGATGAGATGAAATTTAATTCTCATTGTGCAAGTAAATTAGAATATGAACCTGGGCATGATGATGAGGGGGGTGAGCATGGGCCAAATACGGAAGGCCAAACTAGTTCTATGGTTAGTACACTAGTTGCTACAGATTGCCCCTCCTAGCTTTTGGCAAAGTTTGTTATGGGTCCTTATTATCCTGAATCTCCTCTTGGACAGTTTCAATAAGAATAGCAGCCCCAACGCTAATCAGTGGTGTTACGTCGAGGAAATAGAAATGCAACATTTGTGGTACATAATGGTTTGGGAGCGTCACTAGACCTAATGCACACTTCCTCTTTTGGCTAGGAAAAGGTTGTTGGAGCATGTGAAACTTTGGAGGAGGCTAAAAATCTGCACTACATAATTGAGTTCAACAAGCTTTGGGGCATTCCAGATGACATCAGAGAGCAAGAACGATGTCAGGGCCAGCCTCAGGAACTTTGTCCACTCATAGTGTTGTGCCTGAATCACAACAAGGCAAAGGGAAATGCAAGATGCAAAGTAACACCATAGCTTATTTGTCCAATGTGCCCTTGAGGGAACAAATAGATGATGTCATTAGAAAATTCTTCATTGCCAATGGCATCCCATTTCATGTAGCTCAGTCTCCTTATTACAAGGAGATGATGTTGATGGTGGTGAAGGGAGGACCGTCATATGTGCTACCACGTGACCACAAATTGAGGACCACGATCTTGGATAACAACTATGTCAAGATCAGTACATTTATAGAGACAATGAGGGCATGTTGGGAAGAGTCTGGATGCACCATAATTATCGATAGGTGGTTGGACAATAGGCATTGTGTTAGTAATAACTGAGAGGGGGGGTGAATCAGTGGCCTCAAAAATATTCCAATTAATCAACCCAAAAACTTAGTACCACAATATTAATCCTCTAGTTATATTTAGTCCTATAAGATGAATGCCTTCAAATATGCTTATCAAATTACTACTTCTCGAAATGCTTTGTTAAACCTTATTCTGTATGTTTACCAAGTAGCGATCTGTTAATTTATCAAAAAATAGTAAATTATCTAGAGTATACCAATAAATCCAGATTAGCTATGTGAAATGCATAACACTAAAGTAATGACTCATAAATGCATTGACACGTGGATTTTTAACATAGAAACCCTGTTAAGGGAAAACCCACTTGGGACCGGTAACCCAAAATTTTCACTCTTCTGAAGTGAGCTCGGTGAAGAGCCAACCCTGCTAAAGGTTACAAACACACTGTTAGGTGTGACCTTGTTAGAGGATTTAAAAGTTTATTTTGTCACTTGATATCGGGCATTTCTATGCTACCTTCCTTGTCCAAAGTCTTCTGGTTTGTCAAATGGTATATGGCATCTCATGTTGTCTTCATGATCAAACTTTTGGATACTCCTTGGGATGTATCTCAATATAGAAAGGATCTTTAAATCTTGCTCGGTTAAGAGACTTTCTGAATCAATGGTTAAACTGAAACAGTATGATCTATTCACATATACAACATATACTTGCAGATTTTCAGATCTATTGTAAGCTCATAAAACTAATCTGATCAATATGTCATTTTAATACCTTTGCTCCACTTTTGTTCTTCTCAGTGATGCTATGCTTTGTTGCTCGATATTTGCAGAAAAATTTAGCTCTTTCCTCAGCTAGATTGATCAGGATTGTATGAAGTTGTTCTTCATCAGTTTCTCTTCAGCGTCCTCTTTTTTCATTCAATCCCCTTAATTCGTAAAGAATTAAGTTGTCTCTTTATAGACATGATATCACCGTTGTTAGGTTCTTGATTTTCTTGATCTTGGTGTGGTCCGCAATCTTAGCCAATCATATTTAAAGAAAAACTCTTGTTTTATCTCACAAATATCTTCTTGCCAACTAGACAAAATAGCGTTAAATCCTTTACTTATCTTCGGCTTTGTCTTTTTTATGAAAATAATGATAACTACCAATTAAGTCCATATTTAGCTCTATCAGCTAGATATTTTGTCTTTTCTGAGCTCAAGTTAATTTCGGTGTTTTAACTCTTTGATAGCTTTGGTCAACACTCCAGTTCTCCTCGGGCTTCTCCATCAGTTTACACTATGATTATGGTCATCGGCTATGCTTGTGATCCTGCTTGTCGATGTTCTTGCTTGGGCATCACTGTGACTTGACTTTCAGTGATCTCTGTCCGTCGGGTTCCACTAGCCGTCGGTGTTTGAAGTCACATAGTGAATGCTTGTCTTTTATGCATTACTAAAAGCATAATCTTTATCTCTCTAATGCTCTGAAGTCTTTGACACTTTGATTATAACCAATTAGTTTATATCAAGTTGACATCAATGACAATACAATCCATTAACTGATTTAATGTCTTGCATTATCTTTCTGCATTTCGGTGATCAACTTAACATCTTCAAACATTCCATCAGTTACATGTCATCAATCTCCCCCTTTGGCATTGATGGCAACATGCTACATTATCATACTATACTATTACTAATACAATATGAAATATAACGGTTTCATCAAGCTTTCCTATTGTAACTATTACAAATGTATGGCTTTCGGTAAGCTCAAAAATAGCTTTGATTAGTTTCTTGCAGAATGGTTGTCTTCAATCTTTGATCCCTTCACTGGATAGATGTAGCATCTAATGTCTTTGTTCTGATATGTGCTCTGCCTTGACTGTTCCTCTTCTTGATAATCTATTTTTCTTTTGACAGCAATTTATTTCTTGTATGAACTCTCTCCCTGAGATGGATTTTTCATATGTAATCAATTTCTCTCCCTTTGAATATTGATTAACTCTTCCTTGTGATTCTCATGAACTTCACTTCATGGATAATGATATAATATTTTCTGATCAATGAGATAATCACTCCATTATGATAATGAAATAATCTCTCCCTTTGACAAAAATGCTAAACAAAAATCATTTATATCATGTTTCATCCTTTTATATAATATATTCCTTGAATTTCCCTATCCATCATCAATACAATGTCTCTGGTATTCGGTGCATAATTGTACCTTGTTGTGTACAGATGTATCTTTTGTTGTTCATCTCAGTGTTTGCATCAACATGAATGATCTTCAGATTGTGTGTAGGTTGATGCATCCTCCTAGTCAGCTTACTGACCGATAGACAAGGGTTGGACCCCTAGTCTCTATCTTAGGTATTGAAATGTATCATTCGGTAATGGCTTGGTGAATATATCAGCTAATTGTTCCTTTGATTGAACATATTCCAATATCACCTCCTTTTTTTGCACTTGTTCTCTAAGATAGTGATACTTGATGGTAATATGCTTAGTCTTAGCATGCATGACTGGATTCTTAGAAATGTTAATTGCACTGGTATTATCATAATAGATAATTACTAGTTCAAGAATCTTCATATTCATACCTTCCAGCAATTGTTTGATCCATGCAATATTGGAACAATTTGTAGCAGCAGTCAAATACTCTGCTTCTGCAGTAGACTAAGAGATGCATCCTTGCTTCTTGCTGATCCATGTGATAATTTTTTCACCCATGAAGAATGCTCCTTCAGTTGTGCTCTTTCGGTCATCAATGTTTCCAGCCCAATCAGCATCTGTATAGACTTGTAGCTCAAATTTTCCTTCTCTTTTATAACATAAGCCATAGTCCTCAGTGTTCTTCACATATCTCAGAATTCTTTTGACAGTAGTCATATGTGATTCTTTGGGATTAGCAGAGAATCTTGCAACTATTCCAACTGCATGTGCTATATCTGGTCTAGTATGAACAACATACATTAGTTTTCCAATCATTGATCGATACAAGGTTTGATTTTCCTCATTTGATTTGTCTTCTTTTGTCAGCTTACATCTGGTAGCCATAGGTGTTCCAAGTGGTCTGGAATCTTCCATCTTGGATATCTTCAGCACTTCCTTGATGTATTTGGACTGGGTGATATATATGCTTGCATCTTGTTGAAGAATCTGTAGACCAGGAAAGAATTTGATCTCCCCAAACATAGACATTTCAAATTCCTTGCTCATTTCATTATCAAAGGATTTGCATAACAATTCATTTATCCCAAAAATGATATCCTCAACAAAAAATTTAGCAATCAAAATATTACCATCGGTATCTTCTTTTAAGTACAGATTGCTATTTTCACTTGTTCTAACAAATTTTATGTTAATGAGATATGAGTGAAGTCTTTCATACCAGGCTCTAGGTGCTTGTTTCAATCCATACAAGGCTTTATGTAGTCTACATACTATGTTTCTCTTGTCTGGATCAACAAACCCTTCTGGTTGTTCAATGTATACCTCTTCTTCTAGTGTTCCATTTAGGAATGCAGATTTGACATCCATCTAGTATACCTTGAATCCTTTGAATGCGGCATAAGCAAGTAAGATTCTAACTCCTTCTAGTCTAGCAACGGGTGCAAAGGTTTCTCCATAATCAATACCTTATTCTTGTGCATATCCCTTGCATACTAACCTTTCTTTATTTCTTGTGACTTCTCCATTCTCATTCAGCTTGTTTCTGAATATCCATTTGGTACCGATGACATTTTTGTCATCTGGTCTCGTTACTAGTGTCCATGTATTATTATTCTCAATCTTTTCTATTTCTTCATTCATAGCACTGACCCATTCTTCATTCTCAAATGCAATATTAACATATTTAGGCTCAAAATCACAAAGTAAACATCTAGTTTTCGGTGACTTACTTCTTGTTCTCATTCCATCCTTCTTGTCTCCTATGATTTGATTTTGTGGATGATGTCTTCTGACATACTTGGCAATTTTTGGTTTAGCTCTTTGTTCATCATTCTAATCATCTTGACCTTCGTTCTGATCTCCATTTCTCGGAACATCATCTTGAGGATTTTCCTAATTTTTGATAATTGCAACCTGATGCTCAGGTGCAATATTCTATTGCTCGGGAGTGTTACACTATTGCTTGGGTAGAGTGTCAGGTTCTGTATAAACAAACTTTTTGTAGTCCTTTGGTTCTTTTCAGCTTTCCTTATCATTCTTTTCTGCAAATTTATCTATTTTCACATTTGCACTTTCAATGATCTTGTTAGATGACTTGATAAGACATTTATAAGCCTTGCTTTTGGTTGAGTACCCTAGAAAATACCTTCATCACTTTTGGAGTCAATTTTTCCATTTCTATCATCCTTCAAAATATAACATTGACTACCAAAGATTCTGAAGTAACTTACATTGGGTGTATGACCATACCAAAGCTCATAGGGTGTCTTCTTTGTGTCCTTCAATTGTATTTTTTTTAATGTGTAGACAGCAGTACTGACAACTTCCCTCTAGAAATTTTGATTGATGCTCTTCTCAATCATCAATGTTCCTGCACAGTCTACAATTGATTTGTTTCTCCTTTCAGCAATTCCATTTTTCTATGGTGTTCTTGGTGCAGAAACCTGTCTTTTAATTCCATTCTCATTGCAATAATTAGTAAATTTATCTGAAGTAAATTCCCCTCCTCTATCTAACCTTAAGCATTGCAATTTCTTTTCACTTTGTTTTTCTACCATAGCCTTATACCATTTAAACATCTTGAATGTTTCTAATTTATCTTTTAAGAACATAACTGTCATCATTCTAGAATTATTATCAACAAAGAGAATAAAAAACCTATCTCTATAGTAATTCTTTGTCCTCATCGGTCCACATAGGTTTGTATGGATTAATTCTAGAATTGCATTAGATGTATGGGTTTTACTCTTGAAACTAGACTTTGTCATCTTACCTTTTTGACAATTCTTGCACATGATATGCTTGGGCTTAATCATGCTTGGTAAGCCTCTGACATTCCTTTTGTTGCTTATCTTTATCATGTTGTCAAAATTCACATGACACAATCTTTTGTGCCACAACCATATGTCTTCGTTTCTAGCCATTAAACAAGTGGTGTTAGTGTCATCAAGATAGAAAAGGTTACATTTTGTTTGCTCAACGGTTCCAATCAACCTTCCTGATTCATTGAAGATCTTTGCCTTCTTATTTTCAAATGCCACTCAGTGACCTGTGTTATTCAATTGTAAAACACTTAAAATATTATAATTCAGTCCTTTTACCTAGTAAGCATTTTCACATTTGATCAGGTTATTCAACATCATAGTACCTTTACCTTCAACTGGACAAGGTGTATCATTTCCCATTCTCACTGAACCACCATTATAGTATTCAAAAGTCTCAAACTTTTGCTTATCATCGGTCATGTGGTGAGTGCAGCCACTAGCTATGATCCAGACATCATTCTTACTAAATTTAGATATGAGTGCATTTTCTACATACCTTTCTTCTTCTTCGTCTGAATCATCCTTCATGGCTACAAATACCATCTCAATGTCTTCTTCTGATTCGGTGTCAGTGTCATCAGCTTTGTTCTCAGCTAGGTAACAAGCTTTCTTCCCTTTGTCCTTTTAGTCTCGGGTATCTCTTTTATCAGATTGTCGGTTGCTTTGGTAATCTCTAGTATCACCTCTTTCAAACTTCTTCTCATATGATATGTCATTACCTCTGTCATCTTTTCTTCTGTTTAGACATCTTGTAGCAAAGTGTCCAACCTCTTTACAATTGAAACATACAAGTGGTAATTTACCTTTGTATCTACCTTTGCCTCTCTGCAATCTTCTTTCTATTAGTGCTTCAATCTCATCAGGTCTTTGATCCTCATTATCAATTTCACTGTCATTTCTAATAGCATGTCTATGACTTGAATAACTTATCTTTAAAGAAGATTTGAATGCAAATTCTATAGATGGTAAGACACTATTGTCAAAGTTATTCATTTCAAATGAAATCAGTCTACCAATCAAACTATCTAGAGTAACTGTATTGTTTGCAACTACTCTCATTTCTTGAATAGCAGAAACTCTACTAGCATATACAGGCAGTAAGGTTCTTAAGATTTTACTTACCACAGTCTCCTCTTCAAGTACACCTCCAACTCCTTGGATAGCATTGACTACCTTTTTTATTATGCAGCTATACTGAGTGATATTTTCTCATTCCTTCATCCTTAGGTCATCAAACCTCCCTCTTAGGCTTTCTGCCTTGGCTCTTAGTACATTGGCATCTCCTCCATGTACCAGCTTCAACTTATCCAACATTTGTTTTGCAGAGGTGCAGGTTTTGACATCTTCAAACTCAACATCAGAGAGTGATGAAGCAGGTTCTATCATCATGCAGTTATGCTCATGCTTTACTCTTAATTGCTCAAGAGTGTGAGGTCCTGTAGGCAACACATATTCAGTATCAAGGTATTGAGTGACATAATTTCCAATACTTGATAGGTGGAGTCTTATTCTGTTTTTTCATGATGCAAAGTTGTCTTTATTCAACTTGGGCACGTCTCGTCTGTTCATCTTGTGATCTTTTGCTTGAGCTGTTAAACTCCCTTTCTAAGCACACAAGCTCTGATACCAATTGTTAGTAATAACTGAGGGGGGGTGAATCAGTGGCCTCAAAAATATTCCAATTAATCAACCCAAAAACTTAGTACCACAATATTAAGCCTCTAGTTATCTTCAGTCATATAAGATGAATGTCTTCAAATATGCTTATCAAATTACTACTGCTCGAAATGGTTTGTTAAACCTTATTCTGTATGTTTACCGAATAGCAGTCTGTTAATTTACCGAAAAATAGTAAATTATCTATAGTATACCAATCAATCCAGATTAGCTATTTGTAATGCAAAACACTAAAGTAATGACTCAAACACATTGACACGTGGATTTTTAACGTGGAAACCATGTTAAGGGAAAAACCACTTGGGACCAATAACCCAAAATTTTCACTCTTCTGAAGTGAGCTCGGTGAAGAGCCAACCCTATTAAAAGTTACAAACACACTGTTAGGTGTGACCTTGTTAGAGGATTTAAAAATTTAGTCTGTCACTTGATATCGGGAATTTCTATGCTATTTTCCTTGTCCAAACTCTTCTGGTTTGTCAAATGGTATTTGGCATCTCATGCTATCTTCATGATCAAACTTTTGGATACTCCTTGGGATGTATCTCAGTATAGAAAGGATCTTTAAATCCTGCTCCGTTAAGAGACTTTCTGAATCAATGGTTAAACTGAAACGGTATTATTTGTTCACATATACATCATATACTTGCAGATTTTCAGATCTATTGTAAGCTTGTAAAACTAATCTAATCAATATGTCCTTTTAATACCTTTGCTCCACTTTTGTTCTGCTCGGTGATGCTATGCTCTGTTGCTCGGTATCTGCAGAAAACTTTAGCTCTTTCCTCAGCTAGATTGATCAGGACTGTATGAAGTTGCTCTTCATCAATTTCTCTTCAGCATCCTCTTTTTTCATTCAAACCCCTCAATTCGTAAAGAATTAAGTTGTCTCTTTATAGACATGATATTACCGTTGTTAGGTTCTTGATTTTCTTGATCTTAGCGTGATCTGCAATCTTAGCCAATCAGATTTAAAGCAAAACTCTTGTTTTATCTGGCAGAGATCTTCTTGCCAACTGGACAAAACAGCTTTAAATACTTTACTTATCTCTGGCTTTGTCTTGTCGATGAAAACAATGATAACTACCAGTTAAGTCCATATTTAGCTCTGCCAGCTAGATATTTTTTCGTTTCTGAGCTCAAGTTAATTTAGGTGTTTTAACTCTTTGATAGCTTCTGTCAACACTCCAATTCTCCTCGGGCTTCTCCGTCGGTTTACACTATGATTCTGGTCGTCGGCTATGCTTGTGATTCTGTTTGTCGGTGTTCTTGCTCGGGCATCACTGTGACTTGACTTTCGGTGATATCTATCCGTCGGGTTCCACTAGCCGTCGGTGTTTGAAGTCACATAGTGAATGCTTGTATTTTATGCATTATTGAAAGCATAATCTTTATTTCTTCGATTCTCTGAAGTCTTTGACACTTTGATTATAACCGATTAGATTATATCAAGTTGACATCAATGACAATACAATCCATTAATAGATTTAATGTCTTGCATTATCTTTCTGCATTTCGGTGATCAACATAACATCTTCAAACATTCAATTAGTTACATGGCATCACATCGTCCACTCGTCAACGTCATAGTTACATGCTCATAGGGCCCATTCTTTCTCAAGGCGGTTGATTGTTCAGGGCATTGAAAAGATGTTCATTTTCAGTTTGACGTCCTTCGGGCAGCTATTGAGGAGGTTGGGCCAAAAAATGTGGTCCACCTAGTGACAAATGCAGCACATGTGTGCAAAGTTGCAAGGAAGCATATTGAGGCAGCCTATAGACATATTTGGTGGACTCCATGTTGTGTGTATGTCATGAACAATGCACTCAAGGACATGAGAAAGATTGACTGGATTAGAGGAGTGGTCAGCGATGCTAGAGATGTGCAGATGTTTATCTGCAACCACCACACTTTACATGCACTCTTCAAGAGCTTCGTGAAGCTGTTCTTGAAACCAGTTGAGACCAAATATGTATCCTATTTCATTCTCTTGGAGAGAATGCTTGAGTTGCAAGGATCACTGCAACCAATGGTTATGACGCAAGAATGGATTCAGTGGGATGAGGCCAAGACGGAGCATGGGAGGAGGTTGAAGGAGTAATGCAAAATACATAGCCTCTCTCATCACTCTAGTTTTCCAAGTCATCAAATATGGAGATGGAGATGCACCTACCCTTGGAGAGGTGTATGAATGTATCGATTCTATTCTTGACTAGATGAGGGCAGTTGTGCGAGAGGACCCCCACTTTAGCATTCTACAATGAGCACATTTAGTCAATTATTCAAAGCATATGGGACAAGTTGAACACTCCCTTGCGTATGGTTGCTTATGCATTGAATCCAAAGAGGTACATGCCTAGGCCTGGAGAGTTACACCCCTTAACGATGATGAGGTGGAGGAAGGGTTCTTCAGGTGCATTGAGAGGATGTATGATGTTGAAACTGCTAGCAAGATATGCACTAAGTGGATGAGATTTGCCACTCCTAGGGGTTATAAGGTTGCAGCAAAGGCGGATATCAAAACTATGGCAGAGGAGAACCCAAATTTGGGGTGGAACTATCATGGACACATATCAGTGACTACCACATTAGCCATTCATCTGCTATCTAAAGGTTCTAATTCTTCAGCTTCAAAGAAGAACTAGTCTATTTATAGGTTTATCCACTCTCTTAAAAGGAACAAACTTACCTCTAGGAGTTCAGAGAAGCTAGTGGTTGTACATAGTGCCTTGTGTAGCACTGACCGCAAGATACGTGTGTACAAGGAGAGCCCAACAGCATGATGGGATGTAGAGCCAAATGAGCCATTACACATTGATGATGATGAGGATGCAACGACTCAAAATGTAAAGTTGGTTGATGTTCCTTTGGCGGATCTTGACCATGAAGAGTCTAGTAGTTCCCGTGATGAGGAGTTTGCCTTGAGGCCCAACCTCCCGAGGGATGATTAGAGGCCTCCCTTCTCTACATTTTGACACTTCTTACTTGTTTTGATAGCATGCCACTCAATGTAATCATCTTTATGATTTTTTTGATATAATAGAAATCTTCTATTACACAATTTGACACTTAAACATTTTATTCAATATTGAGTATTTAAATTTCTAATTAGTAATTCAATATTCAAAACATCAATGTTCATTGTTCAATATTCAATGTTCAAATATTTACTATTTACTTTTAGTATTTAGCATTTGTAATTGTGTTATACATCTTTTCATACCTAGCATTTTAAGTCCCATATGAATAATTTACGCCACCATCCCCAATTGAGGCCCCTTGGTCCCCCTTCTCTAAAACCCATCCCGTCGTCCCCGAGAGGTGGGGTAACTATGGCTGTAAACAAATGTTACAGCCTTCAGTGCTTGGCTTCGTAATTTTTTGTTTCTTCTCCTCTTCGCAGTTCTTTTCAGGAGGGCTGCTTTTTTTCTCATTTATTATAATCAACTATGTTCAAAAAACCCGAAAAATTAATTCAAACTAATTTAACAATATAATTCCGGCCCGTATCTAGCAGGCTGTTTCCAATGAAATAATGGGGATAGCTAAAGGAATGTAATTCAGTTGACTTGAAACGTTATAAGGAAACATGCATATGCATTTATTCTCACGAATCCCCCGTGTTACCAAGGTTTCAGATCCTAATACAATGTCACATGGCAGACATTTTTAGTGCAAATGGGTATGTTTCATAAACCATCATTTTCCATGATCAAAAACAATCACATGGGAGAAACCAGGACAGGAATAAATTGATAATTCAAAAACAATCACACGGGAGAAACCAGGACAGGAATAAATTAATAATTCATTCGATGTTCTTCGTCTATACAGTTCCAAGACTGGACATGACCTCCAACTTCCAACTTCAAATACAGATACAACAAATACCAATCTCATAATGTTCAAGACAAAATTAGGGAGATGAATCAACAAATGCATTGATTCAGACAACACAATACAACATTCCTTTTGCAACCTTCTCTGGAAGGCTGCAAATGGTATTCAGAATGGGCAAGCAAATGTCATTTTTAATCTTCCAAAAATCAAGAGAAAAAACACCTTTGAATTTCAGATTGCTTTTCTTGCTGATTTCACTGGCTTTTTTCTTGTTGATTTCTGAGGTGTCTTTTGAAATGCCTCATAGTCACTGTCTTCCTTGAAGGCTACTAAAGCCGATCTTGAAGGCCTTTTTGAAGTTTGCAAAAGAGACGAATTCTCTTCTGAACTAAAATCTTTTCCATCGCAAGTCACATCCTTTGTCACCTTGCTGCAATCACTGTTTTCATTTTGGATTTCATCATCTGAAGGATTCACAGCTTGCGTCAACCGCTGTTTTCCAGTTGTTCCTTCAATCTCATCCCCCTCAGCTACATAATCAGTATCAGTAGAATCCTGATCTTCATCTGATGAGGTCTTCGAAATGAATTTTAGTTCATCTTCATCTATTTCTTCGTCGTTATCGATATCTATTGTTGTCTGGCACTTCATCCTTCCAAGCGCGGCTGTTTTGCTAGACCTCTGTAAACGTGTTGTGCAAGGAGTAACTGGCTCAAATTTCACAGGAGAAATGCTTTCCGGTGTTTCTACACGCCTTGCCCGCCCTGCGCAATAAATACCCAACATGTCAGCTCCTGACAATATGATACCAAAAGCGGAAGTCGTGGAGAAACCAAAGAACTAAACTCTTAGGAAGGACTTCAGAAAGATTTAATGATACTCACTTCTGTTTGTTGTCTTTTTTGGTGCAGGTGTGGAAACTGATTCTTCAACTATGGTTTCAATGTCAGTGCCATTGTCCAGTCCAAGATTACCTGCAGATGACATTGCTAAATTTTATTTTTTATCCACCAGGCATATTCAACGTTCCAGACTAAAAAATGATTTAAGACCTACCAAGGAAAGTTTTTATTTGCTCATCCGATAGTCCTTCAAGTGGATTTGCATCTTGCGCCTTTAAGCGTGCAATCATTCCTTCAAGTTCTTTCACTAATTGTTTGTCTCCTGTGACAGATTCTGCCATGCTGCGAAAGTAAACACGCTCAACCTCTCTAAAATCAATCAAATGAAAATCATTGACCAGTTGCATATAAAGCATTTAGGATATTTAGAATTGCAACCATTGTTGTATCATACTAGACCAAAAGGAGCACCTAACCAATAGACGAACTAGCATATAATCTTTATAATTCAATTGGAGCCTACTGTCTTCATTCTCCCCAGTAAAAATGCACTGAACTTTTTCAAACAGAAACTGACTTAGAGAGGTAAAGATTGACAAAATCTATACGAGGCGGCACTTCCAAAAAACACAAGCTATCATTCAATTTCCAGAGACATATCGTTGGTGCAATTTTTTCTTAATTACTTACTGGTTAAGGAGCTTTCTCATGCACTTGATTGCTTCCTGCTGTGACGTACGGAAATTAAGTAGAACAGCAACCCTACATAAGGCTCCAATATAGGATTTTCCAGCAGCAGTTTTTTTCGAAGGAAAACTTGCTACCTGCAGGAAATATGATAAGGTAAACCTCACCAACATGAAATATGTCACCAGAACATTGAATAAAGAACTGATAGTCAGAGCATACCTCTACCCCAATACGAATAGCCAGTTCTTCCAAGCCTTCATCAACATCAGCTTCAGTCTGCTTTGATTTAGGAATTTCTTGCCCGTCATCTTGTACAGAATTTTGACCAGAATCTATTCCAGCGGAATCGGCCTGTGAATTATAAAGAGGTGTCTGCAATAATTGTAGCATAAATCGAGATATTTGTGTTGCGTGTTTCCTTTGGCTTGAAACCACAATGTTACTTCCACTTGGATTACCGTAGACTCCAGGCCAGACTGAACGCATGACAGAAATGAAGGCTTTTGAAATGCATTTCTGTTAAGAAACAATATGAAATCAAATCAATCACTTTTCTGCTTTGCACAAGTGCATGCAAAACATGTAGGCCACAGGACAGAGTCAACATTATGCATACAATATCTTATACTGAGCTGAATTATGAAAAAATTTAATAAAAAATAGCATTCGAGTTTTCAGACAAGTTGCAACCAAATAGCTAGCTCTACATATCTACATTCTAAAATTTCAGTTACAATAGTACTTTGCAAGAGCTGATAGAAAAAGTAGCATTAAATTCTTCAATACTAAATAACACACACCTTATGTTCAACTGCTAGAGCAGGATACTGATCAAAGAATACAGACAAGCACTGCCTCAACCTGCAGAAAAGAATTCTATTGTTCGTTTACCTTATCTAATGGAAAACAAGCAATCTACTTTCCATTACTGAAGGCATCTAAAACTCACTTCAACTTACCTGTGTAACTCCTTAGTGTCCTGACTGAAGTACATGCATATCAGTTTGGCCAAAATTGTGGGTTGCATGGATGAGAGGTCTGGATACATCTTGCTCTGGAGTAGAAATTTTGCAAATCCCTCTGCAAGAATACCATAAGTCGTTTCCACATCACCCAAGTCTCCAAGTTCATCCCAATCATCTCTATCCAGTCCAGATATTAGAAGATTTAGTATGGTTAAACCACTATCTCCATCATCTAGGACTTCTCCTGCTGCACCATCAGTGTCAACACCATGTGGCTGTGAGACACAACCCAACCCTGGCCCAATGCCTAGGGCACTATCTACAACGGTCGGGCTGTGCCACATACAAAGATCTAACAATGCCTTGGCAGCCATTACCCGAACAGACGAAGGACCATTGCAGAATGACAACCGCAACTGCCTTACTACTTGTTCACCGGGTTTCTTCTCACGTATACCATACACACCCAAACATCTTATAGCAGCCCTGCGTACTTCTACATTGATGTGCTTAGCCTGGTATTTCATACAGCAAAAAATAAGATTATCTTCCACTGATAACCTCAGCAAGCACAAAAACAATTACAGTACATCTATTTTCCTAAAGTTGGGCATTTGTGTTAATGTAACATATATTATGATCTTAAAACTAGATTATGGCAGAAGCTTAAAAGGCGGGAGAAAATGTTGGAAAGAAGTTACAAAATGGATATTTTGATAATATTACAACCGTAACCACACTGAATGGTTTAAAAATAATGAATGTCCAGAAACTAGATACAAAACCAATGTGATGCATACTGATTGTAACTTACAGCTGGCAACAGCAAACCATGTAGTATCTCAGAAGCTTCAATAGACTTTCCTTGAAGCCCCCGTAGAGATTTGACACTCTCCAAAACAAGTCCTGTCACGGCAAGACAATGCATCCACTGCAAGAAATCTGCACCCCCCTCTCTACATGGCCTTCCTAACTCTGCAACAACAGTTGAAATTACATCTTCATATTCACCTGAAGATGCATGTACTTTCTTTGCAAGTTCACTAACTGCTCTGGCCCATTCTTTGTCCCCGCCAAGATTTATACCGTCACCAATGACCACATCTTTACCATCATCTTCATCAATGACATGTTCAATTGGCTTGTGTAAGAGCTTTTGCAAAAAAGAACTTGCAACCTTTCGACTGGCAGCATCAGAAAAATCCAGCATTAAACCAAGTAATAATAACTGTCGTGATGCAAAGCGGTAGTTTGGTCCTGGAAACAAAGCACATAATATCACTTCACAACTCGAAAGGAAATAACTTATGTACACAGAATTCAAGAATATTCTGTGCCTTTTCACCCTTCTGCTTATTAATATTAAGAACGGTAACAAGATAGAAATCAAGAACAAGGAAAGCGAAAAAAAAACTGTAATAACTCTGAGGTCTTCGATAGTAAGATCGTAATAGACCTTGAAGTAAATTTATACAAGCCAATCAAATGTACCATATAATGTAAGCAAATTTATATATTTTCTGTGCAAGTTCGGATATGTAACCTGCAAGGAGATGTGCTTCCACCAACTCAACATACTCGGTAACTGTTTCAGGAAGAACCTTATCTATAAGTTCATTTGTATCTGCAGCTGCTGCTGCATACACAACAGCTTCTGCTCCCTGTGTTGACGCAGCATCACTACCTTTCACCTTCATTACAGTTGCAGACAAGATACTGGAAATGTCAATGATAGATTTTTATAAAATGAAATCATTTAATCAGAAAGAAAATCCTGCACAAAAGAAATGAAATTGATGACTTTAAAAGCGACCTGCGCTTCCGATTGCAGGTGGCTACAAAACATTCTCCAAAAGAAAGATGTTTCTGCATCCATTAATTTCACTCTTTGAAGGCCGGAATCTGAAATATTGTGTAATACAAATGTATTAGAAATGAATCACTACATCTGCAGTTTTCCAGTTAAACAGAACTGAGACAATGAATATTTGAAAAGGGATCCAAGCATACATTTAATATATTGTAAATTCCCAAGATGCATATATAAAGTGGCTGGTAGTTTTGTCTAACAAATCAAACAGGGGTGTGTAAAAACCATAGTTAAACACTTAAAAAAATAGATAAACAATTGCTCAATGCAGATTTGTAAGACAGACATGCCAGTTGCATTAACGTTGCACAGAACCATGGTAACAACCTGTGTCTAAATGCAAAACTTGTCACCCAGGCCTGCACATCAGAACCACATGATAAATTCTGCATGCTACAAACCAAATTTTCAACTTTCAAGAACCACAATTTAAATATTTACAGAGCAAAACTAAATTCCACATACCACAAACCAAAAGTCTGCATGCCAACATTGGTAGCAAACTGGGCGGTGTCACGAGTGAAGAACCACAATTTAAATATTTACAGAGCAAAACTAAATTCCACATACCACAAACCAAAAGTCTGCATGCCAACATTGGTAGCAAACTGGGCGGTGTAACGAGTGAGCACATTGCAAAAAAACAGCAATGCTTCGCATATCATGTGATAAATAAAAAACTAACACAAACACGGATTTTTTCCACTGACTCCAAGTTCAAGTCTCATGACTAGGCAAATGCTAGTGTAATAGCAATAGGAAACAAAAAATATATTCTCTTTATTGGGTTCATCCATTGAATGGCTGAGAGAAGACATGACAAACAAGTTTCTGAAAACTCTGAAGATCTACAATTTTATACTGTTTTAAGAGTCAGACAATTGAAACTGAGCACACATTGGAATGTGTGTACGTGCTTATTTATTGAGAGAGGAAGTTAATGGTTGTAACTTACATTATGTAAGTTATTTGACTATATTGTTAGACAAAGTTATTACAATATTATAAGCATTTATATTAAGACCTTATGTCTAGACATCAACACTACTACAGCCTTCTTCTGCCCCCGCGGCTCCCCGCATAAATTCCTTAATATTTGTAAGTTGTGGTCCACTTTGAAGTGGAGCACTGCATATCAGGTAGTGCAATATTCTCTTGGGTAGCTGCTGTTGGTGATGTTGAGGAAATGTATTTAGCCATAGTTCCATGGAGTTTCCCAACAGTGGCACAAGGGGATGAGTTTCAAGGATATGAGAAGAGCCTGATCTTGGGGACAACGAGGGCACAAGGGGATGACAACGTGGCAGCACAGGGGGTGGTGCAAATACATATAGTACTTGAAAATTTTGTTAGAAAAAGATGTATAAGGAATATAAGTATAACAACCTTAGAATTACAAATGAGAATTATAAAATTTGGCATACTTATTACTAAGTATACTACTAAACTAGTTTGTCAGTGTGAAAAGTGGTTTTATCTAACTAGTTTGCTTTTAGCCTGCATAGTTAAGCCCTATTCACATTACATTTAAGTTCACTTAGTGGTTAGCTAAACTTTTGTCTAACCTGTTTTAGAGTCACCATAGTGTCCCAACACTTGTTCCATATAGTCCTACCTATTGTGAGGTTTTCGCACGATCGCCCCATTGCAAATGGGGACCACCTCTTTTCACTTGGCAGTGGACTAGTTGTCCCAAGTAGTCTTAGTCCAGTGGCAATTTTCAAGTCTCTGAGTCTAAGGGATGAGTTGGAGCAACTTTGGCTTGCTAGGTGATCAAGTCAATCAGGGATATGAGTGAGAGTTGGGCCAAGCTAGCTAGTCAATGATGTGGAATTGAAGTCGAGATTTTGTGATGAAATGTATTAGAATCCTTGAAATCCTTGTTCCGGTATCAAATTTATCTCGGAAAGTCCAGAAAAGCTATGGAAAAGAACACTGATGGAAGCCTCCTAATCACTGAAATTTGGTTGTCTGAAAATTTTTAGGACCTCCCACAATCTAGAATCTCCACTATAACTCCTATGAATCTGAAACCACTCTCAAACAGCCTGACAGTAAACAGCCTGACAGTATATACATAAAATATAACTTATACTTAAATGTTATATTTTATGTTCTGCCCTGCCACTTGACCCTCTCATTTCCAACCTGCCGCATGAGGAAGATGGTTGCCAAAAGATGAAGTTTGGACATGAAAGGCATGAAATTTTGAAATCTTGAGAGGAGTAAATGAGAAGAAAAAAGTATGAAAACGGGAATTGCATTCGTTAAATGGCATAAAAAATGAAGAAGTGAGACTTAGGGTCACTTCGACTGTGTCCAAGGTCAGGTCGGAATCCGACCTTACCTTGGACAAGGTTGTCAAAGGGCAGGTCGGATTAAGTCTTGTCCAATAAACGCCAAATTTCTGCCCTTCAGCCTTGACAAAACTCCACTCCATTTGGGTTATGGCATGAAAATATGAAGGTTTTGAAACATGAAACACCACATCCTTTTCCAAATTTAGTAGTTCGAGATGTAGGGTTTTCAAGGTGAACATGAGGAGGTGATTTGAATGAAGTGGTAAAGTCAAAACTAGATCCAAACTCAGAATGAAATCAGTGCCAAACTTATCGTATTGCAATAAAAGGGAGGAGTTGAAAGCAAAGTAAGGTGGAAATGAAGAAGTAGCAATCAGGGAGGCAAGACAAAGAACAAGCCTTGGAATCTTGTCCAAAGGCAGGTTGGATTCTGACCATGCCTTGGATAAGGTTGTCCAAAAGCTGGTCAGAATCTGATCATGCCTTGGACAAGGCTATCCAAAGGCTGGTCGGAAGCCGACCATTCCTTGGACAAGCGTGTCGAAGAAACCCTGATTTCTGCCCTCTTGGATCTTGAAAATTTCCATTCCGTGGGCAAGTATACAAGGAGAGATAAAGGTTTTAAGCTAGGATGTCAGTTTGAGTTCGGGTTCGAAGAACCGGTTCGCCGGTACGGCAAAATTTTGAAAAGGGGTTTGGGTTCGGGTTCGTTAGTACAAAAATATGTAAATTTTATATATATATATACATATTTTGATATTTATGCAACCTAGAAGCATGAGTTAAGATTAGAATGTCACATAGTATCATAAAAAGTAAACATTTAAACAATAAAAACACTTCTAAATTTGTAATCATAGCATTATGAATCATGAATATGTATTCATACCATCATATACATATGTAAATATGTATATATATCTATATAAAAAATTTTGAAAAGGGGTTTGGGTTCGGGTTCGTTAGTACAAAAATATGTAAATTATATATATATATATATATATATACATGCAGCCTAGAAGCATGAGTTAAGATTAGAATGTCACATAGTATCATAAAAAGTAAACATTTAAACAATAAAAACACTTGTAAAATTGTAATCATAGCATTATGAATCATGAATCCATGATCATACCAGCATATACTTCAAGTTCAAGTTCAACATCAAAGATTCAAAACATTAAAATTAAATCATAACATCAGTTCAAGTATCATTGTTTGAAGTTCAACTAATGGATTAAAAATTTATTGATATTCTATTCTTCATCATCTTCTTCTTCTTCATTGGCATTAGTTGAGTCACAAATAGAGCTAAGGCCAATGGTGTTAGCAAGCCGAGATGTGGAAGCATCCAAGTCCGCAAGCTCTGCATTTATATCCCACCTCTTTGTCTCCCCTTCATTGTATTCTTTACTCTTGTGAGAGACAAGACGCAAGTTGTAATGCACAAATACCAAGTTCTCCGGTCTTTTAGATTGCAACCTATTGCACTTCATTGAGTGGATGAACGAATATGTGCTCCAATTTCTTTCTACTACAGATGAACTAGCAACCTATGAAGACAAGAGTCAAGACAATAAACAATTAAAATAAATTTAAAACTTAATCTTATAAAATAAAGTAAACTTCAAACTAAATAAAAAAAATAAAACTTAGTTGTGATATAACTTTAATTGCAAGGAGCTGCAACATTTGGAATCTTTGGCCATGGAGGTACCACCAACTATGAGGATCCTTCCTAAACCGATGACGAAGAGCATCAGTACTTAGACATTTTGCATCCACAAACTCTATGAACTCATTTGTAATCATATCTTGCATATCTTCATCAGGAAAGAATCCTTCAAATGTTGCCTTGTATCCATCAGACACTTCTACATCTCTATAGGGTGGTAGCCTTCCTGGTTGATCAGTAAATTGGGTGCTATAGTACTTGTGCGTCAATGCATAGGCAAGCAAATGTAGAGGAGTGGTCATTTTGTTCCATCGTTCTTCAATAATTGCTTGCAATTGTTTGAAGAAGGTCTGTTGAGGATCTTGCTCTTTTTCATTTACAATTTGCTTGATCTTCTCAAGCATTGAGTCTATGCCATCATAGATCTCTCCAAGGCAAGGCCTATCCATATCAGTGTACCTAAGCACGCTCATAATGGGCTCGGTGAACTTAATGAGATATTCCACACATTCCCACCATGAGTCAAAAATATTCTTTGTTTTATTTTGGTTGCCCTCTCACTGTTGTTTTGCTTCCATATAGTCCAATTGTTGTTGATTACCATATTGCAAAGTGTCTCTTTGACTTGCACAAGTCGTCTCAAGACGATTAAATTCAATGCAAAATGAGTCTCAACAACCTGGAACATAAATTAGAAGTAGAACGAAAAAAGTACAACTATTAGATACATCATACACCATACATACTTTAAATAACAAAGTTTAAAACAAAATGTAAATACACATAACACAATCAACATATTAAAATTTAAATTACTAACTTGAGTTCAAGTTCACTTACCTTGAGTAGCTCCAAACGTGAGAACATTTTGAATATTCCCTAAGTCATGTGGTGGTTTGTGACGAACATCTGGATGTCCTTAGCCTTTGTGTACACCTCTTTGATCCACCCAATCTTGTTCCCAATCTTTTTTAGCATTAGATTGAGTGAATGGACTGCACAAGGTGTCCAAAAGATGTGTTGATATCGCTCTTCAGCCAACAAACCAGCAGCTCTACAATTCTTTGCGTTGTCCGTTATGACTTGGACAACGCTTCTAGGACCCACTTGTTCAATGGCAGAGATGAGAATATTAGCAATAAATGATCTAGTTTTTACTTGCCCCTCACAATCCACAGATTTGAAAAACATTGCCCCTTTAGGGGACACCGCCAAGACATTGATCAAGGGACGATTTCTAGCATCTTTCCACCCATCTAAAACAATGGATACACCTGACTCAATCCATGAATCCTTTATGGGCTTCAATTGACCATCAACCGCCTTGAGCTCTTGATCCAACAAGGTGGTCCGTACTCTCTCAACAAGGCCCTTATACCCTCTTGGAGCTTCATTGGCACTTTTCAACATATGCTTCCAATATGGAGAATGAACAACACTAAAAGGAAGCCCATTTGCATACAAGCATCTTGCCACATCAATGTCGACAATTTCTCGACTCTGATTTTGAAATGTAGTTTCTAATGGTCCCTTTCTTTTAAGTGTGTTTGTAGGGGGTGCTTCACTTTCAGTATCAAGGCCAACTGAGGTAGTATAAAAGGGGTGATCTTCTATCACAACATCTATAGAGAGGGGTTGCATTCCCTTTGCTTTTTTTTTTACTTTTACTACTAGTGGTTGTAATTTGTCTACGTTCTTCTCTCTCTTTTGATGCCTCATGCTCTGCAATATATTGTAATATTGTTGCATTTGGTATAGGTGCATCTTTCTTTCCAGGGCATTTCTTGACTCCTCTTCCAGGGAATCCACACAAATGGCCTACCACACGATAATATGAACTATTCCTTACTACATCACAACCCCGACATTTCCAACGGAATGCACCACCTCCTGGAAGGGCACTTACAATATCAACATACTTCTACAAAGGAGAATCAAAAAGGGGTTCTACACTTTGGTCAATATTGTGGTTGCCTACTAAGGAAGAGGTAGATGCCATTGTAGTTCATTTTCCTATGGCAAGAAATTTGTATACATATTCAATATAAAAACAAGAGAATGAAACATTCTGGAAAATAATGGACAATGAAAGAGAAATGAAA
Source organism: Thuja plicata (assembly GCA_018584345.1). Taxonomy (NCBI): domain Eukaryota; kingdom Viridiplantae; phylum Streptophyta; class Pinopsida; order Cupressales; family Cupressaceae; genus Thuja; species Thuja plicata. Next base: position 3,270,942 of record MU225079.1, read on the forward strand.
ATAAAATAAAATGCTTAAACAAAAACAAAAACTCGAAGCAAATGGAACAAGAACTTACCTCTTCCACTCATTGTAAGCTTGCAAAGGTGTAGAAATGAGGCACAAACACTTGAAGAAGGTCCCCAAATCAAACTTCCAACTCCTCCTAAGATTTCACTTGGTAGAGTCCAAGTCATCCATGATTCCTTGCATTCCTAGTTAGGAGTAGGAATAGAAGTTAAGCTTAAGTTTAAGTTGAAGTTGAAGAGTTGGAAAAGCAAAACTATGTTTTCATTGCACATTGTGAAGCCAAATCTTTAGAAGTGCAAGTAAGTTGATATCCATTGAATGAATAGTGTAAGTCCCTCTAAGTGATTACCAGAAAATCACATTATTTCACTGAGCGAGTATACACAATTGAAAGGAACCTTGAAGTCGTTTCATGATCTTACATTGCAAGCTTAGCGTGAGAGATGATCTTATATCAAGAGAGAATCGAATATTTGGTATTTTGTCTTGGAATACTAAGTGTTTGATTCTGCATGTTGTAGTGGAACAAAACTTACATCAACATGTCACAACACTTGTCCATAGATTCCTACACTTGTTGCATACTTGCACAGGTAGTCATAGTTTCATTCCTTCTCACCTCCTCTTGGTTGTTTTCATAAACAAGGCTTCTTTGTACTTTTTCAACTAATTGCTTATGATGTTTCTCATTTTGCATATTGCTTGTTTGTGGAGATTTTTTAGTTTTCCAATTGATATTGGTTGTTTCAACACTAGTAAACAAGTAAAACTACTAAATAGTAAAGATGTAATTGTAATGATTGCATTGAAGATTAAACATTTGAATTTTGTCAAGAATATTAACAATGATATATGTTCAAATAACAAAATGCCTAAAGTGACACCTTCAATCATCCACAAACTCCTCATCGTTAGAACTACTAGACTCTAAATGCTCAAGATCCTCCAAACCAAAACCAGCCAGCCCTATCTATGTAGTGTCATCATTGACCCTGGCTACCTCATTTGATCACATCCCATCATGATGCTAGACTCTCCTTGTAAATAAGTGTGGTGCGGTCAATTAGATGCAAAGCACTATGCATAGCCACAAGTTTCTCTACCCTTCTAGATGTAAGTTCATTCCTCATAATCGATTGGATAAAGCTACAAACAGACCAATTCCTCTCATCAATAGAAGAACATGAAACTTGGATAGCAAGTGAATAGCTAGAGATGCGCTCAACAAAAGGCCCATGCATAGTCCATCACAAAATTGGGTCCACTTGTGTTATAGTCTCTCTATCTATCTTAGCCACATCAAGACAGCCCCTAGAGGCCAATTTTGTTTGCACAATACGAATGATGCTCGCATCTAAAGAATCCTACATCTTTTGGATAGCCTTCATGTCAACATCCCATATGGGCGTAATTCTACCACACTTTGCAAATGACAATTTGGGCTCATATGCATAGCGCAACTATGTGCAAGGGAGCATTGAGCTTCTCCCATCTCTAATGAATTCAATGGGAGTCTTTCTATCACACAACAATTTGCACTCATTAACCTCTCTAAGACTACTTGCATTGGCATCCTCATATCTAATCAATTTAAAGGTTGGAGTTATAATGGAGACAATATATTGTACATCACCCCAAAAAACATCACTCTTCAGTGCATCCTTCACCCTCCTCCCTTGCTCTATCTTGTACTCAAGCCATCGATTCCATTATGTTGGCATAATAATTAGTTGCAATGCATCTTCGCAATTCCTTATGCAACTCAACATACTCTTGAATAGATTGGATAGTGAGCAGCTTAATGACCTTCGAAGAAAGAAATTATGCTTCCATTGCAGAGAACCTTGGGACCCATCACAAAGTGCAATACCAAAGTTGAAGCTAACTAGTTGGAGTTTTTGTCTGCTAAAGAATCAACATTGGGAAAATGAGAACAAGGGCTGATTTGGAGAGTAGTGAAGACAAAAAATCATCTAAAGAACCAAGGGATGATAGGACAATTGCACAACTCACTAGAGCTCAAAAGACAATCACATTTAAGGTGAGAGGTCTAATATAGGGGCAGTGAGTAGTGACATTGATTGAGACAAGATCCAAACACAACTTCATTGATGAAGGCTTGGTAGCTAAGAGGGGCTTGCAAATGGAGGAATATAATGGGCTTAAGGTGATGGTAGTTGATGGGTATACATTTGGGTGATTGAAAGCTAAAAGATGAATTATGTGCGGTTGATATGCGGGATAATGAAGTTATCCTTGGTATGACATGGCTAGTGAGTGGAGTTCTCTTTCAACTTATAGAAGTTGGAGATGAGGTTTGCACATCATAGAAGGAAAGTAGTACTCAGAGGACCTTTAGATGGAGGGCCTAGGGAGGTATCACTTAAGAGGATAGAGTGGCTAGTTGGACATGATCCGGTAGAGTGGGCAGCATAATGTCTCATCATGCTAGTTGTTCCTGTAATTACAGGTCATCAGAAACACAGTTATGGTCACAATATTTAGAAGTTGCTATCAGGAGTATCCCTCATGGAGTCCCACCTGAGAGAGGTATAGAGCATGTTATTAAGTTGGAGGAGGGTGCCAAACCAAAGTAATCACTAGGCCATACAAACATCCTAAGAGACATAAGGATGAGATAGAAAAAACAATTGGCATGTTTCTAGAGATGGGGCACATTAGACCCAGATGTTGTGACTCTTTCACACATCATCCCATTGCAAATGGGGACCCCCTCTTTTTGTTGAAGAAGCCAAGTCTTTTTGCAGTCAATGTCGTCTCTCGACCCTTAAACTACTAGGGTGAAATTGGCTAGGTCTAGATTTGAATGCCTTATGCCTTTGAATCTTGTGAAATATAGTGAATTTGGCCAAGTATAACAATGAATTAATCTTTCAAAAAAGAATGCCATTGAAATATTGAACTTTTTTACATACTTGCTATTTTTAGCAGTGTCTATTTTTAGTAAGTTTCACTATGTTCCAATTTGCCCCAATTTTGCATTTAAACAAACTTACTATTTATAGTAAGTCTGTTTTTGGCAGGTCTATTTTGGCAACAAGTGAGCTCTGGCTAGTAAAGAGACAAAAGGGTATCCAGTTCTATATCCGGAAGAATGAGCAAGCGAGGCGGTTCATCAAAAAATGGTTAAGTCTAGAAACATCCTTGAAATATCCAAAAGTGGAAAGGCATGAAAAACATCAAAAAATTGGTTAAGTTTGAAGAACGTCTTTGAAAACATCCAGAAAAGGAAAGGAGATGAAATTTCACTGTGGAGAAAATCCTCCTCCCCCTTGAAAGTGCACCCAGGAGAGGGAATTCTCTCTATGTCTAATATGTGCCCAAGTTGAAGAGAACAAGGAAAGTTGAAAAAATGGCTAAGTGTTTGAAAATTTCTCCTCCATGTCTAATATCCGCCGAAGTTGAAGAGAACAAGGAAAGTTGAAAAAATGGCTAAGTGTTGGAAAATGCCTCCTAGCTCATGTGCGCCTCTTCATATCTCAAAATTCACCCTCTTCAAGTGTACACCCATGGGTTGAGAAATATTGATGAAGATAAACGCCAAAAAGGGAATTCTTGGAAAATAAAAGAAAAAGCATGACAAAGTGAATTTAAAACATGAGAAGAGGAAGGTGTGAATTTTGAAGAGAGAGAGAGAGAGAGAGAGAGAGAGAGAGGGCTTGAGCTTTTAAGAAGAAAGAGGAGGGAGAATTCTAGTTCTAGTTGTTCAAGGAAGACATTCAAGCCTAGAATCTCAGTTCCAATGTTGAAGACGTTTAAGTTTCTAGAAATCTAGTTTGAGGCATTCAAGGATCAAATTTTAAGTGCACATGAAGAAGGAAGAGTACAACACCATGAAGTTCTTCCAGAAAATCCAAAGATCCTAGTCAGGAAAGAGCAAGGAGGAAGAATTCCAATTCTAGACATTCAAGATAGACATCCAAGTTCCTGAGATCCAATTCAAGTATTAAAGACTTCAGCAATGACAGAATGGTCAACAATAATGGCGCTCAATCACCTTCCAAAATTGATATGTCCAAAATCTATGCATTGAAGGAAAGGAATAAATGACAAGCTATCTTGGGCAAAAGAGCATTAATGACTTAGTAGTTCCTTCTTCATTAACGGGTCATCTTTGACCACTCCCCCACTAAGTGAGTGGCTTTCTTCTAATTGGTCTGTGTGGACCCTCTCATTAATTGTTGATTCTCTCTTCTTGCCCTAAACCTATTCAGGACTAGGTAGCAAAATCTGGACCATTGATTTCATTTCAATCCTAGCCACCCACTGTAATCTGAGACCTATATACAGGCCTCACTTCTCATTTGCAAAAGAGCGAATTTTGAGATTGTTGCTAAAGAGCTACCAAGATAATAGAGTTTTCATTGTTCGTTTCATGGTGATTGCTTGAAGTGTTTTGGTGTTTGTATGGTTTCATTGTTCCCTCACTTAGAGCAGATTTGTTAGATAAAGTGTTTTGATGAATTTTCATGGCCCATATTTTTCGTAGTTTGTTGATTGTAAGTTGTCGTGTAAAGCTAGCTTGAGCTCCCTTTTATGGTTGCTTAACTTCTATCATTAAATGTGCATTGTTCATGATGATGGTGTTCGTTGTAATATAAAAATTCTTTGCAATAACGCTTGGAAGATTGTACCAGGTCTTGTGTGCACCAGGTCTTGTGTAGTTGTAGTTGATCTTGGCGAAGCAGAACTTGGTTATTTTTGGAATTTGACTATTAAAACAGAATATCTACTGATATCATTACCCTTAGGATTAGAATAGAATTCCTCAACCCTAGTCTCATTTACTTTCTGCATATATTGTGAAAAACCCAAAAAAAGTATTTTCACTGCCATATCTTTAGAAAAGTTCCCATAGCTAGTACTCTCTGAATCATCTTGAGAACGAGTATGTAAGTCCCCTCGTGATACCAACATATCACATTAACCATTGATCTTACCCTCAGTCGAGAACTAACATAAAAGAATCTTGGAGTCTATTGTATGATCTTTCACAATCTTAGCATACATATGATTTTGATCAAGAGAGGATAGGATATCTCAATATTTTACTCTATCGTCGGTACGGCCATAAAACACACATCAACACCAACAAGAATCCATTCGCATCAGCAGTAGTTTTGGTGAAGAAAAAAGATGGAACAATGCAGATGTGTATTGATTAAAGGGCACTAAACTATCAGACAATTAAAAACATGTGTCTCATTCTTCAGACAAATGAGTTGATTAATGAATTGCATGGTCCTTGTTATTTTTCAAAGATAGACTTGAGATTGGGTTACTGATGAAGGGTGCTCCCCTTAATGCCACAAACACATAACAGAAACAGAGAAGCAACAACAATTTTTGCAAGAACAGAAAATGGGCTTCTTATTATCTCCACAAATGTGGAATTACAAACTTTCAGAATTACAATATGCAAAGCCACATGGGCATTCCCCTTACAATATTCTGTAGGACAAAGCCTCGA
>MU225079.1:3276850-3289182 GCA_018584345.1 Thuja plicata
ACCAACTTACTAAAAATAGTAAGTTTCCAAAAATAGCAGCTTTGTACAAAATAGCCCTTATTGAATAGAAAAACACATTTTTGGGTGATGCAAGATTGCCCTTACACCCAGGATGCTCCTGCATCAGTTACCATCAAATACGGATGAGGAGAGAGGAAATAGAGAAAATTGCTTTCATGTGCCACTTCGAACATTTTGAACTTTTGGTGATGCCCGTTGGTTTAACAAAAGCTTCAGCCACTTTCCAAAGTAGTATGTGTTTAGGAAATAGTTGAGGAAGCTTGTATTGATATTTTTGGATGATATTCTGATTTTTAGGACTTGGGAGGAGAATATGAGGCATCTTGAGGAGCTTCTTCGAGTGAGTCCTTGTATGCTAAGGAATCCAAATGACTTTGGTATAATAGAGATTCTTTATTTGGGCCACACCATCAATGTAGAGTGAGTGGGAGTTGATCGTGAGAAGATCAAGGTTGTTGTCGAATGGCCCACTCCTACAAATCTCACTCACCCTAAGAGATTCTTTGGTCTGCGTGGTTTCTACTGGATGTTTGTTAGGAGCTTTTCGCAAACTATAGTTTTGCTTACAGATTTAACCAAGAAGAGAGCTTTTGAGTGGTTTCATTTAGTGTACAAGTGTTATAAGCACTTCAAGAAGGTGATACCCATATACCCCATTTTGGCAATACCAGATTTTGCCAAACCTTTGAGTTGAAGTGTGATGCTTAGGAGAGGGGATTGGAGCAAATTTGTTGCAAGAGAAGTACGCCACCGCATTTGTGAGTAGCAAACTAAGAGGTGTAGAGAAGAGTTACCTTGTATATGATAGAGAGATGTTAACCATCAGGCATGCCTTGGCCAAATTCAGACCATGCCAAGTTGGGGGTAAGTTTACCATCAAAACAAGTCATAATGGCATCAAGTTCTTCATGAATCAGAAGGGTTTGAATGATAGCAAACAAAAGTGGGGTCGTAGACTGCAAGCATATGACTTTGACATTGTATATGTCAAGTGAAAAAAAAGAATGCACTTTCCAATAGACCTTACATATGTTCTCTGGTGGAGATTCTTGTTGATCAAAGGGAGCTAATTGCATAAAAGTATGCCAAAGATTCATGGGCGGTAAGAATAATAGAGGGCATGATTCATGATGTAATGTCATCTTTCTTGAATAGGATTTAATAATAAATAATGAAAATAAATTAACAAATGAATAAATAATAATATTAAATGTATTATCATTTAACTATATTATAGATATAATATACAAGAATGTAATATATAAATTGATATAATATAATATTAGAGCTTAATGAATGAATATAATATAATATTAGAGCTTAATGAATGAATATAATATAGTAATATAATAATATATTATTATTAATATAGTAATAATATAATAAATATAATAATATAATGATAAAATAATAATCATAATATGAAACAAAATAATAATTAAATAAATTATAATTATTAATATAATTGTATTAATAAATTAAAATAATATATTTATTAATATAATAATATATATTAACAAATCTTTATAATACCTACGGGAGATAACATAGCGCGTACCTACGAGAGACAAGACTGTTGTGAGTGGTGAATGTAGCAACTGTGGGGCTGCGTCGAGAGAAATTGGTCATATCAGAAAGGATATAAAAAATTTGGAGAATCGTGATTCTGGAGCTATCTAAGTTCATTCTCAAGGTGATGCACTCTTCGGACACCACCCTTTGTTTATTGCAGGGAGAGAAGTCTGGAGCGAAGGACCCTCAGGATGGTGAATTCAAGGATCTCTTCAAATTCCTAACAGGGGACTAGGATCGGATGATGTCGTCGGAATCCGGTGTGCTAAAGAAGAAGGCCTAGCTTGTGCTCTTGTTCCTGTTGTTTTGTTGCCCTATGGTTTTCCCTTCGATGGTCTTTTATGGTGTTCCCCCATTGGGGTTTTTGGTTTTGTTTAATTGCAGCTGGATTAGCCCTGCATGGCAGACATACAATACTTTTTATATCTATATTATGTGGACTAGGGATTTTATGTTGTGGATTACTAGCCCTAGGTGTTATATGGTGTGTTTAGTTATTCTGGAATACAAGTAACTGGTTTTTTTTATATTAACTAACTAGATGCTCTGTTTAGTTTTGGTGTAGTGTTGTTAGTGTGCTGACAATGTTCTCTCTGCTCTAGCCGCCCTTTGGGCATTGTATCTAAAGGACAGCTCCCTCCTTTTTTGCTGCTATTAATATCAAAAACAAATAACAAATGTATATAATAATGGTATGACTTAAAAATAATATTAATGATCAAAGATGTTGATTTTATATTAACAAATACTTGGTATTAAATTTAATTACGCACGCAACAAACAGGGAGACTCATTAGCTACGCCAACTACACCCTCGTCAACACCAGGAAGGAGACGACAGTAATCTATTACCAAGGGAGTATTCGGGAGGTCAAGTATGGTAGAAACAATATACAGTAATATTGAGAATAAAAAGAAACGAGACAGTGGAGATTAGTGATTATACTGCGTAAGTCTATAGTATCGCAGACTAGTGATCAACGTATGAATGAGCAGAGACCATTTGTGAATATTATCAAGCGATACCAAATGGAAGGAATTTGTCTTGTCGATTAGTCAACAATATTTGATAGAACATGAATACTTCGTATCGATGATGATGTTAAGAGGAAACTAATTTCGATTAATATTATTAAACCCGTGCTAATTAGTAGCGATTGTGAATTAACCGGACAATCATAAAGACAAATCCATTGGTAAGAATGATACCCCGTCGCATGAGAAGAGATGTGATCCTTTGTGTTGCAAGATATATATGGAGATAGACTCGTCCAATATGTGGATCATCACATTCGGTTATTTCCATTAAGTGTCACAGGATTCAAAAGGAGCAGATTGAATTGATCCCAGGGAACAAAGCGGACGCCTCACTTGAAGGGTGAAGAAAACTATAGAAGACAGTACAAATGTAATTATATGAATGTTTCATTCAGTCACTAAAGAGAACTCGTGGAAACGGTGAGGAGAAACATGAAAACCCTGCTTGATTCCTATACTGCTGTAAAGGAGGAGTGGAGGGTTAATTAATCAATGCCCACATCAGATGAATTCATTCATATCCAAATATCATGATTCTTTTCAGATTTGTTGGGTTTGAAAATATAGATTCTGTCCATTTTGTTTTTAAGGTTCTTCTATCAGATTTTGGGCCATTACAAAGGATTTAATAGAAGGGGTCTCTTGCAATTAAATTTTAAGATTTCAGTACCAAATTTTAGAGGGCCGGATTGGGGACATATGCTGGTACAGGACAGCACATTGAAAATACACTTTCTAGATTGCCCAAATTGCACAAAACTAGTCCCCAATAGAAAAATAATAAAGGACAATATCTTGAAAAGAGAGCTGAAATGATCACAACAAGGTAGGGAACACATATTTAAATTACCGTATACTACAATGCAGGTCTGATACAACTGGAAATTATGTTGCAGGTCTAGAAGATCACTATTGTAGGTCCAAACAACCCCTTAAAGCCTCCTAAAACTCACTGTAAGCAACCACATTCGCCCCCAAACAATGCCAAACAGTCTGAGATAGAATCAAGTATCAACAATACCAAACAGCTTTAAAAATTTGAGTCAGTTTGGAAGTCCCCTCCAAGGTCAAGGGACATCTGGGAGTCTCAGGTTTGTCCCAGTGTCCCCTTATGCTGTTTCCCAGCACAAAACATCTCGAAGACATCCCCTATTAAAGGAAATGTCCTGGAAACGGCATAGGGTACATGGTAGTGGTAGCGGGACGGCAGGGACACATTCAGTTTTACATTCCGGGGGATGTCCCTCTCTCGAAAACATGTGGTTTTTCTGAGGGGACGCATCCCTGGAGAACACTAGTTTGCATGATCTGAGATCCATTTCAAAATTGTCCATTTTTTAAGACTAATCCTAATAATGTAAGAAATAGCAAAGATGAAATGGGCATGCATATTGGAATTTGTGTGAATGCTTATTTGTCAATGGAGAATGAAGTTACACTAGTCATAACTTAGACTATATCAGTTAATACAGTATATAATTAGACATAGTTAATGTATAATTCATAATAACATTACAAACAAAGTATTGTATACATTAACCGTTTATGTCTAATACATACACCTCCTAAGGCACTGGCTTCAATGCACTTGTCACTGGAACAGGACCATTTAAATTCTGGGTAAAAACAGGCACTCCCAAAGTCAAATGAAATTTCAATGGAAATGCAATAGATCCTGTGATTCAACAACTTAAGGAATGTTACACCATAAAAGAACCACAGAAATTACCATATAGGAGCCAAAACTTGGCAAGCTGACTCTTGGTGGTCTTTTCTTAATGGCCAGAAGGCTACATTCTGCACTTGGAATTCAAGTCCTTACTACGGGAACACTTATAATAACAATCAATGGCCAAACTTGGAATGAACGCAATCATACAAATGACAAATTTAAATGCTACTTTATAAATCCTAAATCAAAATTTATTTTTATATTTTTTCAACGAAAATAGACGGACAATTAGCTTGTATCAAAAACTGAGAACAAACCTTTATCATAGCTGTAATATATCTAGACAAACAATTTAACTATCAAATGTGGAACACATAACAGTCCTAAAAGTTAAGTGACGGTCCGAATACAGCCTGAATAAGAAAGGGATGTAAATCACATGGAAACAAAATACTTTATTATAGAGTTGAAGAAAATGAATTGACAATGCATCCAGAAGACATTAAGCGACAAATCACTATAGAAAGAATGAAATTTTCAAATCAGCAAGTTTTCAAACCAACAATAAACTGATTATTGCTTAAGGGCATGGTATACATCATTAGCAAAATTGTCATCAAATTGCTTATAATCTATAACTTGAACAAAAAGATAAATACAAGCAAATACATATTAAAAGGTAATTCGAACTGTGGAAATGAGAAGGAAATTATCCAACAATTAGAAGTTCAAAACATGAAATACAAAAAGAGTACTATGTTACATAGAAACATCCCTGGGAATTTTCCAAGCGTCCCCATACCCAAGCCATTACAGGACATGGGAACTCCACAGAAATGTCCCCAAGACATTACCTATCCTTGTAAAATCCCCAGAAACCTGTAGGAAACAGAAATCAAAGACATCTCTCAACTATCCTAGGAGCTGCCAGCCATCCCTATTGGAAAAGCATTTTTTAGATTACCACTTCTTTTGTGTATAGAAAATTGTTGATGCAAGGGAATCTTCAGCCAAGAAACAGAAGGCATAAGTAAGAATAACAGATTTTTGTCTAGAGTGTGGCAGTCACAACAATCTGTGCCAATACAAGGTGATGGGTCAAGCACTAGCCTTTTTGGCACTTGTAATTGCAGCTGTTGTAGAATAGCCTTGGGTGCTCTTGTCTTTTCCTTCCATCACCCCAAGGGCTGGCAAATTGTGGCTCAACACAAGTCTAAGGCATATTCCATTGTTTCTAAAACCATCCCAATTTGTTCCTCCTCCTCAACACAAAGTTGTTTAATTTCATCTCTATATTCGGGCTTTTATAGTTTTCTAGATCTCACCTTGTGTATTGTCTGTCACGTGTACTTTGTTTCTGCAGCTCATATTAAAAAATCGAATAGATTTAATGGTCTAGAAGCTGCTCACAGACCATTTAACTACAAATCAAAAAGTTGCAATATGAATTCTTAATTCAGCTTTAATATTTCATAATATGGATAAATAATGAATGTTGTGAATGCATTGTCATACAAATATTTGAGATTTTCTATATCTTTTATTTGTCTCTATTTAAATCCTTGCCATCCCCTAAAGGTCCCCCATCCCCTGCTTCCTAGAAATGTGCCCCCATGTTTCTTGCCATCCCTATCCTAGAAACACTGTGGAAGCTAGACAAATAGTTGAAATGTCTCAAAATGTCAACAAACAGATTTTTCATAGTCATAGCCATGTGAAATGAACAGAATTTCTTAATAGAAAACAAAAATTAGAGTGAAAATCAGCACAGTAATTATGTGACCCAAAATTGCTATCAGCTCATTGACCATAAAATTTTATGATATGACACAATATACCTTTAAAAAATATGTGTAAATGTGAATAGTGACTGCAGAAAAAATGATTACAGATTTATTTTAAAGTCACTCACCTTCATTTGCTTCATTCTCTGAAACCAAAAACTGTCTGAGGCTCTGACCTTCCTTAATGTGGACCATTCCAGCTTTCAAAAGCTCTTGCATCGCTGCTTCTCCTACTGATTCATTTGTTTCCACATCCAGATATCTAAGAAGCACAATAGGATCACCTTCACAGCACTTTATAAGCCATGCATCTTTCATCATTTTTACACATTCTGCTGTCACAGCTGATACTCTGTCTGCCAATCCTCTTCGAAGAATCGTAGTGCGAAGCTTGATACTACATGTTTTCAAAGCATATCATCAATAAAAAAATTGAATCCTTTCATATTAAGACAAGAGAACACAGCAACCAATCATACCTGAGGCTCTGAAGTGGAAACTTATTTGCCAAAACTCGATAAGCAGCCCTTCGCACCGAGTCATTCACATCAAGTGTCCGTTCTATAATATCCAGTGCTGTATCATTTGAAGGAGGCAGAGACAACACTAGCATTTTGCGTACCTCCTACATATCACAACTGACATTAACATGTTTCCGCATAATTCATCCCCATATAATGATGACATTAAAAAATTAAACTTAGGAATTGACATATGACATTATTCAAAAAAATGGATGGAATCAACCATGAAGAAATCCTCTTTCATTTATTTCACATTGAATGAAACATCAAGCATTGGAGAAGTTTAATGTCTGGAATCTGAGAGATGATTAAGATTTCAACCACCAAACATGTTTCCAATTAAAATTATCAGAGAAAAAATTTAAGAGTAACAGAAAAGACCATACTAGTCACATCAGTGACTTTGACAGAATGCATTATCAGTTCTCCCATCTATAGCTTGCCAAACCAAATTGTTTAAAAAACTTACAGCATTTTGTTCAGAAGATAAAGCTTCCTTGTAAAGATTGACAATGTTTGCATTATCAACATCATTTGCAAAGCGTGCCAGGGCACGAATAGCATAAACTCTGACTATAGGAACCTTGTCCTGCATCCTTCTTTGCATGCAGTCGATGACTTCATCCCAAACTTCATTGCTCACTTCTGCATTATCGGGTAACCGCATAATCACCTACATAAAACAAACAAAATGAAATGTAAATAAACATCTGGAAACCACATGCATTTCCACTTCCTAAAGAATATTGAAACAATATTGAAAAAACAACTGAGAACATAGTGCCAAAAAGTTAAAAACAGTTCCAGAGTGACTATCTAGTGTTTACAGAGTTGAAATTTTGAATCAGTGACTAGCACAAGTTCACACACTGATATGAACTAAATTCATTGCAAAATCCCTTGGAATTTTACATCTAAGGAAGCGATCTAAGAAAATCTACCTTGAATGACTAGAATTTTGAATCATTTAAATTGCAATGTTCCACCAAAAGAAGCATTAACGCTCTACTCAAATGTAATATCCAGACTATTATTGCTACTAATTAAGCTTGAAAGATCTAATTGAGAATCTCAAGACATTGCATTTGGTACTCTCAACTATAAAATCACAAGGTTTTTCAAATGGATGGGCAAATTGCAGACATTAGAAGTGTTGCCAGGAGATCATTGCAACATCCCATGGAATTTTCCATCCAAAGAAGCACCCTAAGAAAATCTACCTTGAATGACTAGTATTTTGAATCATTTAAATTGCAATGTTCAACCAAAAGAAGCATTAATGCTCTACTCAAATGTAATAACCAGAATATTATTGCTACTAATTAAGCATGAAAGATCTAATTGAGAATCTCATGACAATGCATTTGGTACTCTCAACTATAAAATCACAGGGACTTTCACACGGATGGGTCAAATGCAGACATTACAGGTGTTGCCAGGAGATCAAAAAATGGTTCTAAAAAAAGTTTGCCCACAACTATTTTTCCAGCTACAAACTCAGTTACTCTGCACAAGCTATCCAGGTTCTATCTCAGATGAACCCACAGGACAAATTGGAGCCCGGGCCAGACCCTGGGCAAATGCAAGACCATCCAAGCCCCATCTCCAGCCCTAAACTGAACCTAATAAATATGCAGGGTGAAAGAGCCAAACCTGGTAAGCATGATTTTAATTTATGCAGGAATTGGCAGGTGGCAGCACACCAACTAGTTTGTCTTCTGCAATTTATTTTTCATGCTACTTTACAGTTGAATGCTGATTCAGTTTAATTGCCTCTTGGGTTATTTTAGTTTGGTCTCAAACACTCTAGAATAGTCAAGTGTAAACAGCAATTTATTTATAATGGTTCTAGAATAGTCGAGTGAGAAGCATATTTGCACTATTGTCTTTCCTTTGGTAATGCTTCTATACAACCGCCCCAAGGAATTCATACCGAAAAAGTGCCAAACCACACAAGCTGCGACACCGTTACTAAAATTTACATGATATCCATAGTAATCGGTTTCACAAGATTAGAAAAAACTAGACACATGAAAAACCTTCTCTGGCTTCTTGGTACAGACAATGGAAACATTTAGCAGCCTCACAAAAAACAAACAAAAATTGAAGGACATCTACAGATAAATAGTGAGGTACACAGTCAATTAATAATGCACCAGCTCAAGGAGAAAAGAAACCATCTATACAGTCCAGAATATAAAAAAAATACTCAGCCACCTTATATCTACAGTCTTACAGATGAGAGGGCTTACAAAGTCTCTGCACCATACTGATGCACAGCCATTCCATTCTCTATCACGCTGCCCCTGAATCATTATAAGCGTTCATTTCAATATATCCTCTCTGCTCACTAAGTCATCCTCTCCAAAGAGAACTCTAACTTGTAGTTTTGGTAATTACATAACAGTTATTTCCCACTAGTTCAAGCCACTTTTAAGTACTTCTAAATATAGCAAATAAAGTTACAAATGTCTCCTACTTCAGAGGAGTTGGTTGGCTGTCACTCTCCTGATTCTCAGGAGTTGGTTTGCACCATTCTCCCCTTCTTTTAAAATTTTGAACCTACTGGTTCAAAGCAAGCTTACAAGAAAGCAAACTTCAACAAATTAAACATTAAAAATCTCAAAAACCTAACTGTAACATTTCATTTTTTTTTGGGATGCAAGATTTCCTTTTATCCTACGATGCTACTGCATCAAACATCGAAAAAAGAGTTCGCAATAGATGATAGAACCATCCTTTTAACTTAAAGAATCAAGCCACGATGTTCCCTCCAATCAGATTACATATCTCTTCACATTGTCACATTTTATCTTTTTCCACTGCCACCCACTTGCAAGAATAGAGATCCTCCTCATTGGCCAGGTGGTTTTTTTCCTCTTTTTCCAACTCCTTGAAGGCTTAGTAGTTCTGCTCCATTGAACGTCACCATTGTTCTTTTAATTCCATCATTTGTATCACAATTCACCAGAATATAAATCACTTAAAACAAATATGAAGTTAAGGGAATAAAAATCTCCCAAAGTTCTTTCTCCTCTCCTGCTAAGTTGCCAGTCCCGATTCGGGATTGGGTTCAAGTTCGCAAACACGATCAAAACTTTTTGGGGGGGTTTGGGTTTGTTCATACAAAAACATATAAAAAATAAAAAGACATAAATGCAGCAGTAATTAAGTTCATAATACACTACTATGCTAACAATCAAGTAACATGGCAAAATACACCACCATATATACTCATGTTTTAGTTCAAAGAAGATAGCAAAATGCCAAAACATGTCACCATATTAATGTTTTAGTTCAAAAATAATAATGTCTTTTGTTAACAATTCCAAATTCTTCTCACAAAACTAGTGTGTATTAATTGGCAATTGATCAATCCTTCATGATAGACGCATGACACAAGAGAACTTTGTTAAGATTTGACCTTCCATCTTTCTGGCAATTAGAATCTTGTAGCCATCATTGATGGTACATTCCCCAATCAGAATCTTGTAGCCACCATTGATGTTATATTCCCTAATCAAAATCTTGTTGTCATCTCTGACAATATATTCTTCAAACTAAAGCATCTTAGATAATCTTGCTTTCCGCATCTAATATATGATAGGTTCGGAGTGGTCCCTCTCGGTTTTAAGTTGTTTCTCCCAATTCTTTTTCACCCTAATTGCTCTAGCCCACCCATTTTCTTACTCTTTTCTCTTTTAGGCAATTGCTTTCAAAGTTATAGGGGTTCCAAATAATGGTATCAATTTAGTCCTCATCTGTTCAACTTTTTTCTTATTGCTAAGAGGACATGTTTCTAACCATGCATTGCCCCAAAATAGGCTTCAATACCACTACGTATATTCCACAGCATAGGTTTTATGATCAAACTTTGCAAATTAAGTTCCATATCACAAAACCTTCAGACCTATTCACAATTCTAATTCTTAGAACTTTTAGACATATTCACAATTCTAATTCTTAGAACCTTCCATGTAATTTAAAAAGGTAAAAAAAATTAAAAAGGCCAAAATCTTCCCAGGTTTGGCTGCGAGAGAGCAAATACTTCTTGGGTTCACCCCCAATTCGACAAGGCCAAATCCACAAGGAACCGGACCAAGGCCCGAGTGTCCCAAGAGGAGGACCTAGTATCTTAGCTCTCTTGCATTATGCCATTTAGGCATGTGTTCCATTTCATGTATTGTGAGGTGGCTTTCATTTCATGGCTCAATATAATGTTTTTCACAAGACAATTTCTTTTGAACATTGTCCTTTATACCATATTTGTACATATCTTTACTCTCTCCCTCAATTATCCTTGTTTCCTCCCCTAGGGAAGTGATGATCTTCCACTCCTTTTCCATCACTCGTGGGATTCTCAAGACAATCCTTCAATTGTTTTTCATCGCTTGTGGGATCCTCAAGACAATCCTTCAACTGCTTCTGGCAAGTTGTGTTCCCTAGAACCAATAAATCTTCATCACGAGCTCCATCTCGGTTGTAACTTACTCTCCAACATGGATTGCTTCCACTACTACAGCATTTTGGACCTCCCCTTGCGATAGGTTGCATTCCTTCTCATTGCAATCTTCCAATTCTTCTCTTTTTGCATTGTAATTTCCAATGCCTTCACCTTCTTCAAGGTAACACAACTCAACAACTCCATCAAACTCAATTGGATCTTCATGTTCATCCCATTCATCTATTTTGCTCTGTAACTTTTGGAAACTCTCGTTCAAAGGTCTTTTATCCACTACTATTTCTGCCAACTCTTCAATGGATTCTATCTTTCCTTGTTCTAACAGTTCCACTCCTTGTTTAATCCTTGACTCAATGGCTTTCCTTTTTAAGAATGGTTCTTGCCCACAAGGTGAATAATATTTTTCACCATACTTTTTCACCTTCTCATAACTTTGACACATGTAGATTTTTCCTTGTTTGGCTTCTTATTGTTGCATGCCTCGTAATCTTCCAACATGCACCATAGCTCCTCCAACTCGAACTCTAATTGGTGTAGCTAGTTTTGTTGGTCATTCGTTAGCTTTTTCCTTTGCCTTTTTTAATCTTTTCTTCCACTTTGGTTATCCTCTTTTTTACATTATGATATTCATATCAGAGTTGAAAAACACCGACTCGCCTTGGGCTCGACAGACCAAAAAATTGGACTCGAACTCGAAAAAGACTCGGGAAAGGACTCAACAAGGACTCAGCAAAAGAAAATATTCGTAGTTTTACAAAAAAAAATGAATTTAGTGAACATAAGAGCCATAATTGAATCATACACATGTCATGTGAATCCCAAACACTCAATATTTGAAATTTCATCATAGTTTCAAACTTTAAAATGTACATCAGCAGCAGAAGTTTATAAATGTTTACAATATGACATATAGTGATATGTCCAAATATGAAAAACAGCAAACTAAAGACTACATCTTCATTTTCCCTCTCCTACAATAACTCAATTTTTCAGGCCTTGAACTAGTAGGTGTTGAGATATTTAAATGAGGAGTTAATTCTTCTCCTTCATCATCAAAGTCCTTGTCTTCGTCATCCTCCATTTCATCGGAGTCACCCTAAAACCTTGTTTTGAGCAAGCACAAAGAACAAATGACTCAAAAAGAGGAAAAAAAAATCAAATTATAAGTTGTTGGGCATGTCCAAGCAGCAGCAAGAGTCCATCACAAGGACTCGCGAGTCCTGATGTTGGACTCGCGCGAGTCCATGCCCCAAACTCGC
>MU225079.1:3311466-3344159 GCA_018584345.1 Thuja plicata
CATGGAGATTAAGAGGCAAAAGATTTAATCAGCGGTGGAGCATCAAAGAGAAGCAATCTGTGTGCACAAGTCTCCTCCAATGAGAGTGAAGTGTTGACTTTTGAGCCTCATGTGAGACAAAAAGGTCTTTTCTCCTTTTTATAAAATAAGAATGATGCTTTATTTGTGCAACTTAGGATAAGAAGAAAGGTGGGGTCTTTTTATTTAATAAAAGGGGAGGGAATTCCTTTTAAATAAATAAAGACTTAGGATAAAATGGTTAGCCCAAAAATAATCGAATAAATGACAAAGCTAGGATTTTATCAAGAATGAGCAATTGAGGATTTTAGCAAATAATTCTAGAAAGGGGCTAATAGTCTAGATGACCATTTTTAGATGATTACACATATGTATTCAATTCAAATACATTACTTCTAGATTTAGTACCAGATGTGATCAAGTCTGCTGATTTACTTATGATAGAACATTTCCCATCAATGAATTTCAATTGATAACCTTTGTCCACTAAATGTCCAACACTCAACAGATTATGCTTAAGTCCATCAACAAGTAGTACATTGTTAGTATTAGTTTTTCCACCCAGAGAAATAGATCCAACTCCAATGATAAACTTAGGAGTTTTGTCACCAAATCTAACAACACCACCATCATATCTTTTCAGACTAACAAACTTATTTTTATCTCCAGTCATATAATGTGAACAACCACTATCTATAACACATTTAGATTTCTTTTCAACACGAGATACCAAAGGCTTTTTCTTCATGTATAGGTTCATCATCCTTAATAGTAATAAATCCAATTTCATCATAATCAACAACATCATCATCAAAAATGCCTTCACTAGCATAATAACATTCTTTGTCTTTTGAATACTTTGATTTGTAAAACTTAGGTTTATGTTTTGGAACCCTTGTAGAACATCGAGATGAAAAATGACCAATTTTGTTGCATGAAAAACATTTCAAAGGTAACTTGACTTCAAATTTACCCTTACCTCTCTTTTCTCTTCTAGCGATCAGGGATACCACTTCATCTAGCTTTATTTCTTCCTCTTGTATCTGTTTCCATTCATCAACATAGTATCCAAGTTCTTCTCTCAAGTCATTATTACTCATGCTCACAATTCCAGATAAGGTCTTTTTGTTTCTATGCACAGTCTCTTTGAATGTTGACTCAACTTTAGGTAGAGAATCTCCCAGTTCTACGGTCTCAAAAGTAGTTAGCTTTCTAATCAACATCCCTCTATTAAAGTTCGGTGTCAAAGGTATAATCTCCTCTATAGCTTGTACTTTAGTTTTGTATGTAGGTGTCAGAGATCTGAGAATCTTCGTAATCACTTCTTCCTCACTGTAAGTACCTCCAGAGTTTATGATGCCAGTAACCACTTCAATAATTCTCTGTGCATATGCTCTAATGTTCTCATCATCTTTCATTTTCAATTATTCCATCTTTGTCTTCCAATTTTGTATCTTCGACTATTTTGTAAACTTATCTCCTTCATACAATGCTTCCAATCTTGTCCAAATTTCATTTGCAGAATCTAAGACTTTTACTTCTGTGAATTCACCTTTAGAAAGTGCATTAATAAATGATTCCCTTGTGACCATGTTACATAAAAATAACTTCTTTTCATCTTCAGTATCTTTATACAATTCATCCCCAGTCTTTATCTTTTCCTTTCTTTTTGTGATCATCCAATAGTCGATTCCCAAATATAGCAAATGTGTTCTCATCTTGTTCTTCCAACTATCAAAGTTTTCAGGATCAAATTTTGGACTATCCTTCCTGTAGTAAGTCATCTTCAAGATCACCTCAAGCTGTTAAGATTTCTCTCTAAGGAACAGTATCTCTGATACCAATTGTTAGGAATAAAAGTCCACAAGCACAACTGAGAGGGGGGTGAATCATTTGTGAGACAAATTGTTAAACATTAAACTTTATAAACAAAAACTTCAATTCAATTGATAACACAGTAAATGCCAACACTAACACAATCCTTTGTTATTGAGGAAACCCTGTTAAAGGTAAAACCCTGGTGGGAATTAACACCCACAAATGATGTGTTAAGAGTGTAGTATCCCTGTTAAAAGATTTAGCCCTGTTAGGAGCTTATTACAACATTACAGTACATAGTCCCTTTTAAAGGGCAGACCCTGTTAGGATTCAAGAGTAACAATGGGATCACTGCCCAGGTACATTGCCCAAATAAGGTTAAATATACCCGCAAGGATTTACAATCTGAACAAGTGTATATAAGATATATACAATCCTGTGAATTGTCTGATAGCAACTGTCTTTGTTTGGTCGGTTCCAATGAAGTACTATAATCACAAACTCTGCTCTACATCCAATAGCCAATCAAGCTTCGTAGCTTCCACACTTCTCTATCTTTTCAATTACCTTCTCATCACTCCACTATCACATCTTTTCAAAAGAAAATATCTCTCATGTATACCCTATTACAATAATTGATTGGGTTAGCCAATTAATCTTTCCCAATATACAAATAATTATTTAACCCCTTGCTAAGATACACAAGGTACCTAAAACAAGCAAATATCAATTACAATACATCAGATATAATCCAAGATCCACAATCCATGCTTGCAATCTATAATGCACGCTACATCTCTAAAGTCGACCTCAAATAGGTCTCCTCCATAATACACGTCACAACTGACGTCTCTAATAATCACACATCTTGTGATCAACAATAAACATTCCTCAATATGCCTTCTTTCATCTCTTAAGCTAGCATAACTTGAATCATCATCGCCTGTAAGATATCCTAAAAACACAGAGACTCACTCTGCATCACTATCACAGTCCAGAAACCAGTCTTCACTAAAATATCTGTAATATCTCCAATATGCAATATTAAGCCAAGTGACCTTAGGAATAAGGTCAACACACATCCTTCTTCATATCCTCATCTTTTCTCATTTTGATTCATCCATACAGTGTCTATACACTTCTGTCGGTCATCATACAATAGTAATAACCAGTCTGTTCACTCCACAGAAACATATGTTGACATTATTGACAAAACATGAATGCCAACAACATCAGTAGTACCCAATTCTAATATCATCCAACAGAAGGAAAGGATCTCAATACCTTAGTAACAGTCTCCTCTTCTACAAAAGTATCTCCAACACATCTGATATCACACACCACCTCATTCACTCTAAGCATGAAAGAGGCAATATTATCATCTTCACTCATCTTCAAGGCTTCTTACTTTCCTTTTAAACTTTGCAACTTGACAAAATTTAATGCCTTGTCTCCATAAAAGGTCTGCAAATGCTCCCAAATCTCATTAGATATCTCCAATAACAAAGTCAAGGCACTCAACAAATCTTCCTTTACCCTGATATTTTCTTTGGAATCCATGTTCTCATCTGGAGTAGTGGGGGTTGCAAGAGCAGTATAGGTTGAATTGGTAATCTTCCAACAATGTTCATCAATGCACCTGAGATGAACTATCATACGACTCTTCCATAAGGTGTGATTAGATCCATCAAATCTCATACCATCCTTCTTATAATATGTCATCCTTAAGCACCTCAGGCAGTAAATCTCTTTCAAAGGAACCTTTATCTAGTACCAATTGATGGAAATATGACATCAAGCAACTAAGAGGGGAGTGAATAAGTTATCTTCAAACTCAATCTTAAAAACTCTTATTTCTGATATGATAATATAAACTTGCATGCATAAATTAGAAACACAACAACAACACATAACACCAATATTTTTTACAAGGAAAATCTGTTAGGGGAAAAACCTCGGTGGGGTTGAAACTCACAATATGACTATACCTTGTTAGAAGTATAACATATACAAATAGGGGATGCACATGTATTTAGGCATACTTCCTAGAGCTCCTTGCTCAAATAAAAAAGGGATACAACACTAGGGAAGGATCACTTATTTACAAGACCACTAGAATGATTTATCAGACTACAATTTGAAGTTTATGAACTGTATAATGACACCTACCCTATGCCTAGGTCAGTTCTAATGTAGTACAATTTAGATCTTTATTCAAACCTTATTTGCCTCCTACAGATGAACGATATGGCTCTCAACAAATCTGTCAAACTTGATAGCAAGTAGTCTCACACACTCACAATACAAAATATTTCCCTATATATATAATTCATCAACCTTGAGAAATAAACAAGATCAACTAAACCCCAATTTAAAAATGCAATTCTGCGCACCAAAAATAAAAACCAAATATATGTATTTTGGAAAAAACATTTAATAGACCCTTATCATCAACCTCAAGCATGTAACTGTTGATTAACCGATGAATATCTAATGGAGATGATGAAGACCGAGTGATACCGAGTATCATGATTGGAGAAATGGTTAGATCAGTTGTTGTTTTTTCATTGATGTCAAACAATTGATTAATTGTTTTTCATTATGTTACCATATATTAAGAGGAGAAGTTAAATGGGTGACAAATACAGATTAGACAATGATGAAGTAATCATTTTATAGTTGTTTCTACTATATATTTGATATTATCAAATCGGTACATTTGATTGATCAAGTCAAGAACTAAAATGAATTAAGTTATGACTGAAAGAGATACTTTACCGAGATAAACTGAGATAGTCGGTAGAATGTTATGTGAATCATCTATAGTTACCGAGCACCAAACACCAAGCACCGAGAACAAGTTATACATCGAGCAGTGAAGAAGTTAGTTACCGAGTTGCAAAGCAAGTTTTATCGAGTACAATATAATGATATTAAATGATGATGAAATCAAATTTAATGCAAAGTGATAAAGAGATGGATGAGGAAATGAATAAAAATAAGTTTGTTACAAGATCTACGAATGAGAAAATTCAATGTGAAGATCTAAGGTGAAGATCAAGCGGTTAAACAAAAAGGTGAAAGTTCCAAGAAAAGTTACAAGTTCCAAGGTAAAAGTGATTTGGTTTACCGAGTTGAGAAATTTGAAGAAGATGATCAAACAACTGAGCGCAAAGGAAGGAAAATCAAATTAAGGAGATTAAGAGGCAAAATAATGTCTATATAAGGAATGAGAATTACACTTATAAAAAAAATATTGGCGAATTGAGCAAAAGAAGGAAGAAGTTGAAGAACAACATTTACCGAGTCGAACAAAGAAAGACAGATTAAAGAATCTATAGTTTGAGAAAGAGATCAATGGAGTATGTGATGCTAGTATTCAATTGATCATAAAGGATCTTATCCAACCATAGAGAGTTGCTAATTTTTACAGATCAATGTTTATTGTTGCTTATTTTTTATTTGTAACAGAGAAATCTCTTAACTGAGTGGATTTAACCATCCTATTTATAAAACCTAGACTTAGGATACATTCCAAAAGAGTGTTTGAAGACCTCTAACAAGGCCACTCCTAACAGGGTGAAGATCTTAACAGATCTGAGGTAAATCCCCTAAAAGGATCACATTTAGCAAATGTGTTTGTAATCTTTAACAGGATAAGTTCTTAACCGAGCGTACTTCAGAAGGGTACATTTTTATTGTGGGTTACAATTCCCATAGAGGTTTTTCCCAAATTGGGTTTCCTCATTAAATCCTATGTAAATGAGTTAAATCTTATGTCAACTGAGTTATATCATGTGTTAATGAGTTAATCTGATGTTGATAAATTTGAATGATTGATTGTTTCTTATGTTATTTGGTTAATTGGCTTTTTACTGTATTCATTACTTACCGATTGAATCAATGAGTTTAGTTTTAAGAGTTTAAATTTGATTTATCTGACTCACCCCCTCTTAGTGGGACCAAAAATTGGTATCAGAGCTTTGTTACTATGAAGTGATAAGTTTAAAGGACTTGAGTTAAGATCTAAAGATGTATAAGAGGGAAGCACCAAAGATGAATAGGGATAATTTATCTACATGGAAAAGTAGAATGAGGTTGCATGTGTCTGGAGTAGGAGAGAATGTGAATGAATATGTAGCACCGACTAATGCACCTTTGAATATCAGTGAGAAAATATAGAAACATGAACACACACAAGTCATGATTGAGATTGCATCTACACTTACTGACCATGAATATGACGAGCTTGATGGTTTTACTACTATGAAATAGATGTGGGATGGGATTGTTTTGACCTATGGTGGAGATCAACATGTTCAGAAGGAAAAAGAAAAAAATTGAGAGGAAAATTTGACTCTATGGGGATGAAGGAAGGATAGAACATAGTACAATATAGTACAAGACTTAAGGAGATTGTTAATTCTATCAGAGGTGCTAGTGGTATCATAACATAGGATGATGCGACAAGCAAAATATTGACAACTCTGCTACCGAGTTATACTATTCGTGTATCTTGTATACAAGAGTTGAGATCTATACCCCAGATGAATGTTTCACTGGATGTCACTATTGGTAAATTAATTGCATTTGAACTTAATGATTTAGACAATAGTGTGTCAGTTATTTCTAAGATTGAATATGCATTTCAATCTACTTTAAATATTGGAAAGGCTATGGAAATTGCTACTAGAGATGGTTATTTGAACAGTGCTAGTGAGAATTTCTATAGTTGCGCTGAAGGACTTGAAGAGCTATCTACTGAAGGTGATGAGAATGAAAGAGAATTTGAGGCTTTGTTGGCTAGAAGGTTACAAAGAGGCAAAGGCAAATACCGAGGTAAGTTACCCTTGAAATGTTTTAATTGTGATAAAATTGGTCACTTTGCATCTAACTATCCAGAGAATGATAAGGAGGAAAAGAAAGATAACGACAAGAGAGAAAACAAATTTAGGAGATACAGAGACTAAAAAAACATAGGTAATAAATCTTGTTATATTTCTAATTAAGGACAAAGTGATGATGATTGTATTGAAAGCAATGAGGAAAAAGTTGTGCATGCTGCTATAAAAGATTATTCTGATGAAGAATAACCTAGAGCCCTAATATCACAAGTAAGTAAGAATAAAACATGGATTATAGGTAGTGGTTGTTCACATCACATGACTGGTGACACACTTAAGTTTATTTCCTTGGAAAAGCATGATGGAGGTTATGTTAGATTTGGTAATGATGCTCCATATCCTATGAAAGGAAAATGATCTATAATTATACTGAATAACACAAGATGTAATGATGTTTATTGGGTTTAAGGATTAAAGTATAATCTATTGAGTGTTGCATAACTAAACAATAAAGGTCACCGACTAGAATTTCAATATGGAAGAGTGAAAGTATTTGATGAGAAGATAAATTTGATTGTTACTGGAGAACACTATAAAGGTAATCTATTTTATCTTGATACTTCTATGAAGAGTTTCCTAGTTTCTAAAGTTGAAGATGTTTGGTTATGGAGCAAAAGTATTCATCATGTTAATTTTGACAACTTAATCAAACTAAGAAAGAAGAATAGAGTAAGAGGACCACTAAGACTTGAAAAACCAGAGAATTCTATGTGCAGAGAATGTTAGATGGGTAAGATGACTAAATCTAGTTTTGCAAGCAAGGATTATGTTACACAAGTAATTTTGGATTTAGTTCATACTGATTTATGTGGACTGATGAGAACTCAAAGTTATTATGGAGAAAAATATTTTATTTTATTTATGGATGATTATTCAAGAATGATGTTTGTAATGTTCTTAAAAGAAAAATCAGATGCATTTCAAATGTTTAAGTGTTATAAGGCCAGAGTTGAAAAAGAAACTAGAAGACATTTGAAATGTCCAAGATCCGACAGAGGAGGTGAGTTTACTTCTAATGAGTTTACATTGTTTTTTAATGAGAATGGAATCAAGAGATAGTTTTTAGCATCGAGGATACCACAGTATAATGATATTGCTAAGAGAAGAAACAAAACCATTATTGATTGTGCTAGGACATTGATGATTGAAAAAGGAGTTTCAGAAATATTCTAGAGGGAAGCTGTGAGTATTAATATTTATACATTGAACCGAGTACAAATGAAGAAAGGTACCAACAAGACACCTTATGAAATCAGGTATGATCACAAACTTAATGTTAGTTACTTTAAAATCTTTGGGAGAAAATGCTATATTCTGAAAGATTCTATAGAAGGAAAGTTTGATTCAAAAGGAGATGAAAGGATATTTCTAGGATATTCTACAAAGAGTAAAGCTTACAAATCTTTGAACAAAGTTACTAACAAAATGGTGGAAAGAGCAAATGTGAGAATTGATGAATTTGCAGAAAGGAATGAAGAAGACAATAATAAGGAACTTGATGATTATGAAAAGTTTGTATATGTACAACATGACACACCTAAAACTTTATCAAGAGCACCTACCAAGGAGGAAGATGTATAAGAAGTTTCACAACCGAATGTTGATATTGATGAACTGAGAACTATCGAGCCTATTTTGAAAATGTATGTGAGAAGGTACCATTCTACGAGAAATATTATTGGAAATAAGGAAGTTGGAGTGATGACAAGGAGCAAGGGCAGAGATAATACATGTTTGATATCTTTATTTGAGCCAAAGAAAGTTATGGAAGCAGTGGATAATGAGGATTGGAGGAAAGAAATGAAAGAAGAGTATACTCAAATTGAGAAGAAAAAGACATGGACTTTAGTACCCAAACCTAAAGACAAAAATGTGATTGGTACTAAATGGATTTTTGAAACAAACTGAATGAGCATGGAGAAGTTATCAAAAATAAAGCTAGATTGGTTTGCAAAGGTTATGCACAAGAAGAAGGAATTGAATATGGAGAGACGTTTGCACCTGTTTCTAGACTAGAAGGAGTTAGAATACTTCTAGCATATGTTGCTTACATAGGATTCAAGGTATATCAAATGGATGTTAAGTCTGCATTTCTTAATGGGATACTTGAGGAAGAAGTATACATTAAGCAACCTGAGGGATTCATTGAGAACACAAACAAGAACAAGGTATGTAAGTTAAATAAATCTTTATATGGATTAAAACAAGCACCCCGAGCATGGTATGAGAGATTGCACTCTTATTTAATCAAAATAGGATTTCAAAGAACAAGTGATAACAATAACATACTTGAAATGTGACAGTGATAATAAAGTTTTGATTGCTGAAAATTTTGTTGATGATAATATTTGGAGGAAATGACACTTTATGTAAAGGATTTGCTGATGAAATGAGAAAAGAGTTTGAGATGTCAATGATCAGAGAGATTGAATTCATTCTAGGTCTATAGATACAACAAGTTACTGGAGGAATCTATATTACACAAGCCAGGTATATCAAAGAGATTCTTAAAACTTTTGGTATGGAAGATTCCAAACCCGTTGGAATACCGATGGTTACTGGATGTAAATTAGCTAAAGAGGATGAAACACAAGAGGTAGATAATACTCTTTACCAATCCATGATTGGTAAATTGCAGTATGTTGTTCACAACATACCTGATATATCACACATTGTTGGAATTGTTGCAATATTTTCTTCTAATCCAAAGGAAACACATATGTTTGAAGTAAAAAGAATTTTGAAATACCTAAAAGGCACAAAAGAGTTTGGATTACTATACAAGAAAGGAGGTACTTTTGATCTGCAAGTATACACTGATGCAGATTGGGCTGGAAATGTTGATGAAAGAAAAAGTACTATTGGAGGCGCATTCTTTCTAGTTGAAAGATTGGTCACATGGCTAAGCAAGAAATAAAGTTGTATTTTACAGTCTACTGTCGAGGCTGAATATGTTGTTGCTTCTATGAATTGTGAAAACATAGTATATATTAAGCAATTACTTGAAGGTATGCAAGAAGAGATCACAGATCTGGTTACTATTTTTTGTGATAATATAAGTATTATTAACATATTAAAGAACTTGGTTATGCATTCAAAGACCAAGCACATTTATATCAAGTATCACTACTTGAGAGAGAAAGTTCAAGAGAAGAATGTGAAATTGGAATATGTGAATTCAAAGGAACAACTGGTTGATATATTTACAAAGCCACTACCTAAAGATGCTTTTAAGTATCTAAGAGGTAAATTAGGGGTTCTTCCCCTATCCAATGTTCACGAAGGAGCATGAGGCATGCTGCATCAATTCTATATTTCATTAGAATATCTATTTCTGAATTGATGTTAGTATGACACACTTTAGGTGATTCCTGAAGTTGTGAAAATAATTTTGTATATGATGTTTTATGAGTACATGTCAGGTATAATCCGCTACTGAAATAATTTTTCAGAAGTATGAATTTTTATCATTGTTGTTAAAGAGGGAGAATAACGAATTGATGACATTTATCTACAGAGAGATATTGAGGGAGAAGAATAAATTGTTAATATTTACTCATGAAGGAGGTTCAAAATAACATAATAATTATTCAAGAGGTAGATTTAGATCATAAATATCAAAGTGGAAACAAATATATAAACTCAGAGGGAGAGCAATTATGTATTTAAGAGTTGCCATCATCAATTTTTGTCACACTGTTATAGTGGTTTCCATCAATGCCAAAGAGGGATATTGTTGATTAACTGATGAATATTTGATTGAGATGACAAAGACCAAGTGATACCAAGTATCATGATTGTAGAAATGGTTAGATCAATTGTTGTTTAGTCATTGATGTCAAGTAATTGATTAATTGATTAATTGATTTTCATTATGTTACCATATCTTAAGAGGAGAAGTTAAATGTGTGAAAAATATAGATAAGATAATGATGTTATATTTTTTTTTCTACTATATATTTGATGTTATCAAATCGGTACATTTGATTGATCAAGTCGGGAACTACGATGAATTAAGTTATGACTGAAAGAGATACTTTACCGAGCTAGACTAAGTCAATCGATAGAATGTTATGTGAGTTGGTTACAGTTATCGACCACCAAGCACCGAGCGTCGAGAATAAGTTAGACACCAAGCAGTGAAGAAGTCAGGTACCAAGTTGCAAAGCAAGTTTTATCGAGTACAATATACTGATATTAAATGATGATGAAATCAAATTTAATGTGAAGCGATGATGAGTTGGATGAGGAAATTAATTAAAAGAAGTTTGTTACAAGATCTAGGAATAAGAAAATTCAATGTGAATATCTAAGGCGAAGATAAAGCGGTTAAATAGAAAAGTGAAATTTCCAAGAAAAGTTACAAGTTCTGAGGTAAAAGTGATTTGGTTTACCGAGTTGATAAATTTAAAGAAGATGATTGAATGACTAAGAGAAAAGGAAGGAAAATAAAATTAAGTAAATTAAGAGGCAAAAGTATGTCTATATAAGGAATGAGAATTACACTCAGAAAAAAGACTACTGGCAAATTGAACAAAAGAAGGAAAGAAGCTAAAGAACTACATTTACCGAGAAGAACAAAGAAAGACAGATTGAAGAATCTATAGTCTGAGAAAGAGATAAATGGAGTATGTGATGCCAGTATTCAATTGAGCATAAAGGATATTATCCAAGCATAGTGAGTTTCTAATTTTACAGATCAAAGTTTATTGTTGCTTATTAATATTTGTAACAGAGAAATCTCTTAACCAAGTGGATTTAAACATCTTATTTGTAAAATCTAGACTTAGGTGAGATTCCAAAAGAGTGTTTGAAGAAATCTAACAATGTCACTCCTAAAAGGGTGAAGATATTAACAGGTCTGAGGTAAATCCCCTAAGAAATAGTAAAGTGCATGTGTCTGGAGTAGGAGAGTATGCATTTTAGAAAATGTGTTTGTAATATTTAACAAGATAAGTTCTTAACCGAGCGTACTTCACAAGGGTATATTTTTATTGTGGGTTACAATTCCCACAAAGGTTTTTCCCAAATTGGGTTTCCTCATTAAATCCTGTGTCAATGAGTTAAAACTGCTGTCAACTGAGTTATATCGTGAGTTAATGAGTTAATCTGATGTTGCTAAGTTTGAATGATTGATTGTTGCTTATGTTATTTGGTGAATTGGTTATTTACTGGTACTTACCAAGTGAATCAGTGAGTTCATTTATAAGAGTTTGATTTTGATTTGTCTGATTCGCCCCCCCTCTCAGTGGGACCAACAATTGGTATCAGAGATTTGTTACTCTGAAGTGATAAGTTTAAAGGACTTGAGTTAAGATCTAAAGATGTATAAGAGGGAAGCACCAAATATGAATAGGGATCATTTCTCTACACGGGAAAGTAGAATGAGGTTTCATGTGTCTAGAGTAGGATAGTATGCACTTTAATATCTTGAGAATGAACATGTAGCACCAACTACTGCACCTTTGACTATCAGTGAGAAAAGACAGAAACATGAACACACACAAGTCATGATTGAGATTGCATCTACACTTACCGACCAGGAATATGATGAGCTTGATGGTTGTACTACTGTAAAACAGATGGGAGATAAGATTGTTTTGACCTATGGTGGAGATCATCATGTTCAGAAGGGTAAAGCAGAATTTTTGAGAGGAAAATTTGACTCTATGAGGATGAAGGAAGGAGAGAACATAATACTTTATAGTCCAAGACTTAAGGAGATTGTTAATTCTATCAGAGGAGCTAGTGGTATCATAACAAAGGATGATGTGACAAGAAAATTTTTGAGAACTCTGCTACCAAGTTATGTTATTCATGTATTTTCTATACAAGAGCTAAGATCTATACCCCAGATGAATGTTTCACTGGATGCCACTATTGGTAAGTTAACTGCAATTGAACTTAATGATTTTGACAATAGTGTGTCTGCTATTTCTAAGATTGAATCTAAATTTAAGTCTACTTTAAAGATTGGAAAGGCTAGGGAAGTTTCTTCTAGAGATGGTTATTTGAATATTGCTAGTGAGAAATTCTATAGTTGCACTGAAGGACTTGAAGAGCTATTTACTAAATGTGATGAGAATGAAAGAGAATTTGAAGCTTTGTTGGATAGAAGGTTACAAAGAGGCAAAGGTAAATACTGAGGCAAGTTACCCTTGAAACATTTTAATTATGATAAAATTGGCCACTTTGCATCTAACTGTCCAGATAATGATAAGGAGGAAAATAAAGATAAGGACAAGAGAGAAAATAGATTCAGGAGATATAGAGACTACAAGAATAAAGGTAAGAAATCTTGTTATATTGCTAAGAAGGACAAAGTGATGATGATTCTATTAAAAGCAATGAGGAAAAAGACGTTGTGTATGTTGCTATAAAAGATGATTTTGATGAAGAAGAACCTATAGCCCTAATATCACAAATAAGTAAGAATGAAACATGGATTATAGATAGTGGTTGTTCACATCGCATGACTGGTGACACACTTAAGTTTATTTCCTTGGAAAATCATGACGGAGGTTATGTTATATTTGGTAATGATGCTCCATATCCTATGAAAGGAAAATGATCTATAATTATACTAAATAACACAAGATGTGAAGATGTTTATTGGGTTGAAGGATTAAAGCATAATCTGTCGGGTGTTACACAACTAAAAAATGCAGGTCACCGACTGGAATTTCAATATGGAAGAGTGAAAGTATTTGATGAGAAGAGAAATTTGATTGCTACTGGAGAACAATATAAAGGTAATCTATTTTATCTTGATACTTCTATGAAAGAGTTGCCTATTTTCTAAAGTTGAAGATGTTTGGTTATGACACAAAAGGCAATTTTGAAAACTTAATCAAAGTGAGTAAGATGAATATGCTGGAAGTATAACATGGGAAAGCAGTAACTAGAGGGGGGTGAATCAGATTTATAAAAATTCTACCAATTCTAAACAAACTAATTCAACCATGTATTCATAAACATAAACTGAAATGATGTACATATCTAACATCTAATCATGAACACATAACACAAAGATTTTGGTAACCCAAAAAACCTTGAAGGTAAAACTGGGGTGGGGATGACACCCAAAAATATTCACTACTATAGTAATAAAGTGTTCCTATTAGGGCTACAAAGTTTTGATCACTTCTGATGATCTGACCTGTGAGGGGTCTGTCCTGTTAAGAGCTTACAAACATACAATCTACTTTGTTAAAGGATTTAAACTTATAACAAAGTAAGCACTTGGTTAAGATATTTACAAAGGCCTATTAGGACCACTCTATTAAGAGATTTGCCCTAATTCACTTGTTAGAATGTATCATTACCTGATCCTTCAGTTTGCACTACAAATGTTGATAATGGATCTCCTCTTTCTAACTCTTAACTGATCTCTCAATTTGATTTATCTCTATTCTTCTCTTCAATGCTCTTATCGGTCACTCTATCTGGTCAATGCTTCAGATATGAAAAACATGCATATACTCCTGATCTCTGCTCTTCACATCTGCATCCAAACATACATAATTTTGCACACATATAGATACACACACATATGAATTAGGGTTTGAAGCATCCCATATATAGATCATCTAGATCAAGATCAATGATCTAGATCCATCATCTTTTTCTACTTAGGCATCCCTAATTTTAATTTGTTGCATGGCTTGCATAGGGATCCATGATCATAAAAATAACCCGCAAGTAATGCATTAAATCTATGTGCATGATCATTAAATGCTCCATAAAATTTGGCCAAAATGGTTTACCTTGGTGTTTGTTCCATTCCAAACACATATGCAAAAAATATTTTACTCGGCATAACCAAACATTGGTGCTCAGTCAATACTGTCTCGCTTGGCACTAACTCTTCTATGCAACTTGACAATCATTCGGCTCGACATCCATTGAGTACTCAACGACCTCTGACTTGCTTGACAATAAATACTACTCGGTCTTGGCCTTAGTGGGATGGCTCATTCACACTGATGACCGACCAATCTGCC
This sequence comes from Thuja plicata, assembly GCA_018584345.1. Lineage (NCBI taxonomy): Eukaryota > Viridiplantae > Streptophyta > Pinopsida > Cupressales > Cupressaceae > Thuja > Thuja plicata. Next base: position 3,326,210 of record MU225079.1, read on the forward strand.
TTGATTATGACTAAGTGAGGGACACTAATAGACAACAAAACTTGGAGATCAACAAAATAGAGTAAGAGGACTACCGAGACTTGAGAAACCAGAGAATGCTATGTGTAGAGAATGTCAGATGGGTAAGATGAATAAATCTAGTTTTGCAAGAAAGACTTATGTGACACAAGGAATTTTGGATTTAGTTCATACCGATTTATGTGGAACGATGAGATCTCAAAGTTATTATGGAGACAAATATTTTATTTTATTTGTGGATGATTATTCAAGAATGATGTTTGTAATGTTCTTAAAAGAAAAATATGATGCATTTCAAATGTTTAAGTGGTATAAGTCCCAAGTTGAAAAATAAAATGGAAGACATTTGAAATGTCTAAGATCCGACAGAGGAGGTGAGTTTACTTCTGATGAGTTTTATTGAGAATGGAATTAAGAGATAGTTGTCAGCACCAAGGACACCACAACAGAATGGGATCTCTAAGAGAAGAAAAATATCCATTGTTGATTATGCTAGGACACTGATGATTGAAAAAGGAGCTTCACATAACTTCTGGAGGGAAGCTGTGAGTACTATTGTTTATACATTGAACCAAATACAAATGAAGAAAGGTACCAACAAGACACCTTATGAAATCTGGTATGATCACAAACCTAATGTTAGTTACTTTAAAATCTTTGGGAGAAAATTCTATATTCTAGAAGATTCTAGAGAAGGAAATTTTGATTCAAAAGGAGATGAAGGGATATCCCTAGGATATTCTACAAAGAGTAAAACTTAAAAATGTTTAAACAAAGTTACTAACAAAATGGTGGAAAGTGCAAATGTGAGAATTGATGAATTTTAATAAAGGAATGAAGAAGATAGTAAGAAGGAACCTGATGATTATGAAAAGTTTGTATATGTACAACATGATGCACCTAAAAATTTATCGAGAGCACCTACCGAGGATGAAGATGTACAAGAAGTTCCACAACCGAGTGTTGATATAGATTAACCGAGAACTATCGAGCCTATTTTGGCAAAGTATGTGAGAAGGCACCATCCCCCAAGAAAGATTATTGGAAATAAGGAAGATGGAGTGATGAAAAGGAGAAAGGGTAGAGACAATACATGTTTGATATCTTCATTTGAGTGGAAGAAAGTTAAGGAAGCACTGGATAATGAGGATTGGATGAAAGCAATGAAAGAAGAGTATGATCAAATTGAGAAGAACAAGACATGGAATTTAGTACCCATACCTAAAGACAAAAATGTTATTGGTACTAAATGGATTTTTAGAAACAAACTAAATGAGCATGGAGAAGTTATCAAAATAAAGCTAGATTGGTTTGCAAAGGTTATGCACAAGAAGAAGGAATTGAATATGGAAAAACTTTTGCACCTGTTTCTAGACTGGAAGAAGTTAGAATACTTCTAGCATATGTTGCTTGCAAAGGATTAAAGGTATATATTCCTTGATCGGTTAGGATTCAAGGTATATTAGATGGATGTTAAGTCTGCATTTATTAATGAGATACTTGAGGAAGAAGTATACATTGAGCAACTTGAGGGATTCATTGAGAACACAAAAAATAACAAGGTATGTAAGTTGCATAAAACTTTGTATGGATTGAAACAAGCACCTCGAGCATGGTATGAGATACTGCACTCTTATCTAACCAAAATAGGATTTCAAACAACAAGTGATAAAAATAATGTTTACTTGAAATGTGACAATGATAATAAAGTTTTGATTGCTGAAATTTTTGTTGATGATATTATATTTGGAGGAAATGACACTTTATGTAAAGAATTTGCTGATAAAATGAGAAAAGAGTTTTAGATGTCAATGATTGGAGAGATTAAGTTCTTTCTAGGTCTATAGATACAACAAGTTACTAGAGGAATATATATTACACAAGCCAATTATATCAAAGAGATTCTTAAAACTTTTGGTATGGAAGATTCTAAACCTATTGTAACACCAATGGTTACTGGATGTAAATTATCTAAAGAGGATGAAACACAAGAGGTAGATAATAATCTTTACCGATCCATGATTGGTAAATTACAGTATGTTGTTCACAACAGACCTGATATAGTACACGATGTTGGAATTGTTGCAAGATTTTCTTCTAATATGAAGGAAACACATATGTCTGCAGTAAAAAGAGTTTTGAGATACCTGAAAGGCACAAAAGAGTTTGGATTAGTATACAAGAAAGGATGTTCTTTCGATCTGTAAGTATACACTGATGTAGATTGGGATAGAAATGTTGATGATAGAAAAATTACTAGTGGGGGCACATTCTTTCTAAGTGAAAGATTGGACACGTGGTTGAGCAAGAAACAATGTTGTATTTCACAATCTACTGTCGAGGTTGAATATGTTGATGCTGCTATGAATTGTGAAAACACAGTATGGATTAAGAAATTAATTGAAGGTATGCAAGAAGAGATCATAGATCCGGTTACTATTTTTTGTGATAATACAAGTGCTATTAACATATCAAAGAACTCGATTATGCATTCAAAGCCCAAACACATTTGTATCAAGTATCACTACTTGAGAGAGAAAGTTCAAGAGAAGAATGTGAAATTAGAATATATAAGTTCAAAGGAACAACTAGATGGTATCTTTACAAAGCCACTACCTAAAGATGATTTTGAGTATCTAAGAGGTAAATTAGGGGTTCTTCCCGTATCCAATGTTCACTAGGGAGCATGAGGCGTGCTGCATCAATTTTATATTTCATTAGAATATCTATTTCAGAATTGATGTTAGTATGAAACACTTTAGGTGATTCACGAGGTTGTGAAAAGATTTTTGTATGTAATGTTTTATGAGTACATGTCAGGTATAATCCACTACTGAAACAAGTTTTCAGAAGTATGACTTTTTGGCATTGTTGTCAAAGAGGGAGAATAACGAAATAATGACATTTATCTACAGAGAAATATTGAGGGAGAAGAATGAATTGCTAATATTTACTCATGAAGGAGGTTTAGAATGTATATTACAAAAAAACAAAAGATTTATCCAAGAGGGAGATTCAGATAAGAAATATCAAAGTGGAAACATATATATCAACTCAGAGGGAGTATAGTTATGTATTTAAGAGGGGCCATCATCAATTGCTATAACAATGTTATAATGGTTTCCATCAATGCCAAAGAGGGATATTTTTGATTAATTGATGAATATCTCATGGAGATGATGAAGATTGAGTGATACCGAGTATCATGATTGTAGAAATTGTTAGATCAGTTGTTGTTTTGTCATTGATATCAAGCAATTGATTAATTGATTTTAATTATGTTACCATATCTTAAGAGGAGAAGTTAAATGGGTGACAAATATAGATTAGACAATGATGAAGTAATGATGTTATAGTTGTTTTTTACTATATATTCAATGTTATCAAATCAGTACATTTGATTGATCAAGTTGGGAACTGTAATGAATTAAGTTATGAATGAAAGAGATACTTTGCCAAGCTAGACTGAATCAGTCGGTAGAATGCCATGTGAGTTGGTTACAGTTACCGAGCATTGAGCACTAAGCACCAAGAACAAGTTAGACACTGAGCAATGAGGAAGGTAGTTACCGAGTTGCAAAGCAAGGTTTACCGAGTATAGTATATTAATATTAAATGATGATGAAATTGAATTTAATGCAAAGAGATGATGAGCTGGATGAGAAGATGAATTAAAATAAGTTTTTCACAAGATCTACGAATGAGAAAATTCAATGTGAAGATCTAAGGTGAAGATCTAGTGGTTATACAGAAAAGTGAAAGTTCCAAGAAAACTTACAAGTTCTGAGGTAAAAGTGATTTGGTTTACCGAGTTGAGAAATTTGAAGAAGATGATTGAATGACTGAGCGCAAAGGAAGGAAAATCAAATTAAGGAGATTAAGAGGAAAAAGTATGTCTATATATGGAATGAGAATTACACTAAAAAAAAACTACTAGCGAATTGAACAAAAAAGGAAAGAAGTTGAAGAACAACATTTACCAAGCAGAGTAGAGAAAGACAGATTGAAGAATCTACAGTCTGAGAAAGAGATCAATAAAGTATGTGATGAAAGTATTAAATTGAGCATAAAGGATTTGATCCAAGCATAGTGAGTTGCTAATTTTTATAGATCAAAGCTTATTATTTCTTATTAATATTTGTAATAGAGAAATATCTTAACTGAGTGGATTTAATCATCCTATTTGTAAAACCTAGGCTTAGGTGACATTCCAAAAGAGTTTTTGAAGACCTCTAACAAGGCCACTCCTATTAGGGTGAAGATCTTAATAGATCTAAGGTAAATCCCCTAATAGGGTCACATTTAGCAAATGTGTTTGCGATCTTTAAAAGGATAAGTTCTTAACCGAGCGTACTTCAAAAGGGCACATTTTTATTGTGGGTTACAATTCCCATAGAGGTTTTTACCAAATTGGGTTTCCTCATTAAATATTGTGTCAGTAAGTTAAATCTAGTGTCAACTGAGTTATATCATGTGCTGATGAGTTAATATGATGTTGCTAAGTTTGAATGATTGATTGTTGCTTATGTTATTTGGTGATCAGTACTTATCGAGTGAATCGGTGAGTTCAATTTTAAGAGTTTAAGTTTGATTTTTATGATTCACCCCCCTCTTAGTGGGACCAATAGTAACATGGCCAAAAATCACGCCTCAAATATCCAGAACACACTTTATGGATCAAGTCAGCCAAGAGCATAAAGAAAACCACCACTGACTGAAAAATCCTCCAAATTTGATCACCACAATCGATGTGGACCAAAAACTTAGTAGGCACACAATCCAAGAATATCCATAGGAATTATTAATAACACACAAACATTTTAAGCCACCCAAATAATTAGATTCACCATCATCTCTCATGGTGGACCTCAAGAACACTAACAACATCCACTGATACACTTGAAAAATGCCTTGGGGACCTCTGGATCACAAACCATTTGAATGGAGGATACATAAAAATGTCCCAATAATACTAGATAGATCCATTTATCAAGATATTGAAATTTTGATCCATATTGAACCACACATTGTCACACTATCACCTCTGAACAATTGGAAATACCAATCACCATGTCTGGCCTTGTAGCTCATCCAATTCATCATGCAGGCCTCTATAACTTGCCAAGAATAAACATCAAACTTTCTTCAACACCTTTATGATGTCCAAAACTATTGATCTTCACTTTATGATGTCCACAACCACATCATCACACTAAGCACACTGCACTACTGTCAGACAAATATGTTGACATCAATGACAACACATCCAACTTGCCAACTTAGAACACCTTTGCTTGTATTACTACATGGTTTAAAATTGTGTCTATATTTCCTCCCAAAGACACAATGGTTGTAAAAATTCAAATTCAAATATTTTAAGTTTGGAAGTAACTTAAAGTTTACCGATTCCTTTATCCCTTTCTCACACATATGACCCAGTCGTTAATGTCAAAAAAAGTAGATTCATCTACTTCCATAGATACCACTATCACTTGAATTACCTCAACACCTCCTTTTATTATTATACCGTGAATAATCATTCTATAATGTACACTCTTAACAATTCATGGGGTTAACTCGCCAAGCATTTTTGGTTAACTCGTCAAGCATTTTCCTAGGTTAACTTGTCAAGCATTTTTTAGGGTTAATTTGTTAACCAATATTGATAAACCACCTAAAAGGACTATAAATAAGTGGAAGTGTAATGCAAAATTATCAGATTATAGTTTTCTCTTCACTAGATAATAAAATTAGTGGATAACTATTTCTCAAGTGGATGTATCCCATATTGGGTGAACCACGTTAAATCTCTGTGTTCTTTATTTTTCTATCTTCTCCATTTCTGCATTATCTTAATATTGTTTATTCTTCATATCTGCCTAAACCCTAACAAATGGTATCAAATTAGTGTATCTCTCAATGATTTGGCATGAAATATCATATTCTAGTGGGAGAAATGACAGAGGAAGGCATGCTTAAGGTTGAGAAGTTCAATGGAAAAAACTATCATCCATGGAAGATAAAAAATGGTAGATTATCTATATCAAAAGGTTCTTTATTTACCATTGGGTGGAAAAAAAATCAACTAGTAACTATGAAGGATGAGGACTGGGAGGTTCTTGATAGGAAGGCACTAGGAGCAATACAATTATGTCTAGCATCATCAGTGGATTTCAATATAGCAAAAGAAACAAAAATGGGGGGTCTAATTAAGGCATTAGACAAGTTGTATGAGAAACCCCTAGCCTAAAATAAGGTATTTATTATGAAACATTTATTTAATATGAAGATGCCAGAAGGTGGGCCTGTTAGTGATCATTTGAATGAGTTTAACATGGTTAGTAGTTAGTTAAGTTCTGTAAAAGTAAATTTTGGTGATGAGGTTCGGGCTCTCTTTATTTTATGCTCATTTCCTAAAATTTGGAATTTCTTGGTCATGCTTGTGAGTAACTCTATCTCTGGTTCAAATACTTTAAAGTTTGATGATTTTTTGGGTGTTATCCTTAGTGAGGAAATGCAATAGAAAAGCACAGGTGAGACATCAAGTAATGCTTTTACTACTGAGAATAGGGGATGACAGAGGGAAAGAGGAAAGAGATGAGGTAATTTTGGGAAATATAGAAAGGGCAGATCTAAATCTAGAGTAAATGTAGAGTGTTGGCATTGTGGAAATAAAGGACATGTAAAAGAATATTGTTGGTCTCAAAAGGGAAAACAAGGGGATGAACAACAAGAAAATAAAAAGGAAGAAAATGTAGTAGGTGGTGTGTTACAAGATACTTTGATTCTTTCTTTAGATAATATTACTGGTTCTTAGGTGTATAGGGGCTTGTTTTCATGTCACACTCCATAGAAAATATTTTCTAGACTATGTTCAAGGTGATTTTGGATAGGTTTATTTAGGCGATGATGAACCATGCAAAATTGTTGGAAAGAGAAACATCCAGATAAAATTACCAAATGGAAATTAATGACTACTGAAAGAGGTGATACATGTTCTTTATTTGAGAAGAAATTTAATATCAGCAGGACAAATGGGAAGTGATGGTTGCACAATCATATTCACACAAAATTCATGGAAGGTTACTAAAGGTTCACTGATAATAAAAATGGGGCAAAGTTAGGTACATTATATTTATGTACTAGTAATACTGATTATTATGTTTCCCTAGCTTCCACAAGAACATCTACAACTATATGGAACAATCAACTTGGGCACATGAGTGAGAAGGGGATGAAGCTTCTTCATTCAAATAATTTATTGCGAGGTTTTAAACAAGTTAATTTGGATTTTTGTGAAAATTGTGCTTAAGGAAAATAAAAGAGGGTCAAATTTCTTAGAGTTGGGAAGGAAAAGAAAAGTGAAAAATTAGAGCTTATGCATTCTGATGTATGTGGACCAGCTTAGGTACCATCCCTTGGTGGGTCTTATTATTATGTTACTTTTATTTATGATGCAACTAGGGAAACTTGAGTTTATTTCATTCCAAAAAAAATGATGTATTTAAAATATTTAAGAAATGGAAAGCTTTGGTTGAGAATAAAACAAGAAACACTCTAAAGTGTCTCTGACTATATAATGGATGTGAGGAATACAATAAAGAGTTTGATAGTTATTTTTCATACTATGGGATTTTTAGACAAATGATAGTTCCTAGAACCACACAAGAAGATGGTGTGTCTGAAAGGATGAATAAACTATCATGGAGCGTGCAAGGAGCATGAGATTGCATGCATGATTATCTTTGTAGTTTTAGGAAGATGTTGTAGATACTATTGTTTACTTGATAAACAAAGGGCCTTCAAGTTCCTTGGATAATGGTACTCAAGAGGAGGTATGTATAGGAAAAAAGGTAAACTACTCATTTTTGAAAACTTTTGGTTGTGAAACATTTGTCCATATTGATATAAAAAATTGATCGAAGCTCGAGGAAAAATCCTATAAGTTTAATTTTATTAGATATGACGTTAATGATTTTGGTTATCGTTTATGGTATTTTGAGAATCACAAAATTATTAGGAGTAGAGATATCATATTAAATAAAAAGGTCATGTATAAGGATCAGATACAAGGAGAGAAGAAAGAAGAGGATACAAAGAACACATGATGCTTGATGACATCCCAGTAAATGTAGTCCTAATAGTGTCAAAAAATATTGAACAACCAAAAAAACAATAGGATCCTCAAACTCTAGTAAAAAGATCTTCCAGGATAAGTAGACCTCTTGAATGATATTCTCCTTCATTATAATATTTATTATTAACTAATTCTAGTGAGCCATAAAGTTATGCAAAAGCAATGCAGGTTGAAAATAGGAAAAAGTGGGAGCAAGGAATGAAAGAGGAGATGGATTCATTGATATAAAATAAAAATTGGGAGTTAGTTGATTTTTCTGAAGGTAAAAGAATATTGCCTAACAAAAGGATTTACAGGTTAAAGGAAGAACACAGAGTCAACAAAAGATACAAGGCCAAACTTGTGGTCAAAGGTTTTGCACAAAAAAGGTATTGATTTTGATGAGATATTTTCTCTCGTTGTTAAAATAACTTAAATTTGAACTATTCCAAGTCTTGTGGACACAGAAGATTTACTTTTGCAACAATTAGATGTCAAGACAAATTTTCTCCATGGAGATTTGGAGGAGGATATTTATATGCAACAACCAAAAGGATATGAGGTCAAAGGTAAGAAAAATTTAGTGTGGAGGTTGAAGAAGAGCTTGTATGGGCTAAAAAAGAGCCCCAATAATGGTATTTTTAAATTTGATAGTTTTATTGTTGAACAAGGTTACAATATATGTCATTCTGATTATTGTGTTTATTTAAAGAGATTGGATAATGTTAGATATATTATCTTGTTATTATATGTTGATGATATGCTTATTATTGGGTCTAATATGAAATATATAAATGACCTTAAAAAAATTAGCACAATCATTTTCTATGAAAGATTTAGATGAAATAATACAAATCCTTGGTACAAGAATAATTAGGGACAAGAAAAATCATATATTAACATTGTCTCAGAGGGATTACATAGAAAAGGCATTGAACAAATTTTAGATGCAAGATGCAAAACCGTTTAGTACACCTTTGCCTAGTCATTTAAAATTTATCCAACGAGATGGTCCCCAAGATACATGAGCAGATGGATTACATGTGTAAGTTTCCATACTCTTCAACAGGTGGAAACTAGATGTATGCTATGGTGTGTCCAAGGCCAGATATTTCCCGTGTAGTAGGAGTTGTGAGAAGGTATATGAAAAATCCTAGAAAAGCTCGAATTGGAATGTAGTAAAGTAGATTCTCAGGTATTTGAGAGGTAAACCAACTTAGTCCTTATGTTTTGGAAGCTCCCATTCCACTTTACAAGGCTATGTTGATTCAAATTTAATAGGAGATATTTGTAGAAGGAGGAGCACTAAAGGGTATGTTTTTATAGTAGGCGGCACAACAAAAAGTTGGATTTCTAGATTGAAAAAGGTTGTATCACTTTCAACCATAGAAGTAAAATATGTTGTTTCTATAGAGGATAGTAAGGAGATGATTTGGTTATAAAGGTTTTTGGAGGAATTGGGAAAGACACAAGAGAATAACAGGTTGTACAATGATAGTTAGAGTGTGATTCATATTGCAAAGAAATCAACCCTTCACTCTAATACCAAACACATCCATATTTGGTATCATTTGATACACTCAATTTTAGAGGATGGACAATTGAAGCTGGAGAAGATATATACTAGCAATAATCTTGCATAATTGTTGACCAAGGCAGTAACGGGATAGAAATTTAATTTTTGCTCAGTTTCTACTGGTCTTCAATCTTGATCATAGTGGAAATGAGAAACAGTCAAGTCCAGGTGCATCAATCTATTGGAGTAGAGTAGACACTAAGAGGGGGGGATGAATAAGTGTCTAAGCAATTTGAACTATTTTAGAACAAACTTTTGAACTTTAAACTTCAACATAAAGCAGATTCACTATTATATATATATATATACATCTTCATAATCTTTTATGATTGACATATGTGTTAAGATAATGAATACTAATACTACAATATTGAAGATACATCAACACAATACAATGAGACAAATTATGATGAAAATTTAAAATATTTGATCTTAACCATAATCTAGTAACTGACCATGGTTGATATGAGTTTATGCAGGATAACTCAAAACACTAAACAACATATGATAAACAAACACATATGAAAGTTAAGCACATAAGAATGACTACCCATAATACGAGATAGTCTAGAGTGGAAAACCCTTTGGGTGAAAAAACCACATGAAATGCCTCACTGGATTAATCTGGTAATATCTTTTATACTTCCTCACTGGTTATAAAGTTGTTGAATACTAACAATATTAGAGCCTCACTGGCCAATGAACCTCACTAGTTACAAATATGCCTCAATGGCTAATGATCAAACCTGTCTCACTGACATGATCATTTAAAACTTATTCTTATACATGGATGAATTAAATTACAGAGGGTTTCTTTGTTTCACTAAAGCACATGAAATATATAACACAACTGAAAGTTCCTAACATAATGAATGATTGATCACAAATATATATTTTGTGTATCAATAATTCATTATTCCAAGAAGAATTTAAACCCTTTCTATATCTGTTGTCTATAGACAAAATATATCACAGATCTGGCTGCACAATCCACACAATTCACTTCTCTATCTCTATCCAAAACAATCAGCCTTTACTTCAATATATAAGCATCACTGATCTACAACTGATACCAAATTTTTTTACTAACTGATTTAAAACTCATAATCAATATGAATCATAACATATCTTGATGATGCCATCACAAACCACTTATAACAATTCTGATCAAATAAAACATTTTCAACAACTTCCTTTTAAACTTTATACCAATATTCTAAAACATCAATATAGGTTGAAGTAAAAACAAATGTGCCTTTGTAAACAAAAAAATATTGAAGATAATATTGTTTTCATCACATTATCATAACTTATAGTAATATATTCATCAATCATGTTTTATTGAATATAAACACGCTCAAAGAATGACATCATATACAAAAACTCACATAATGCTTTGTTCCAATGAGTGTATCATTCTATACACATATACAAACAATACCATGCAAGACAACCATTGCAAACATATGATGACACAACACAAAAAAAAACATCTTGAACTTTTGATCTAGAGTATTATGATCGAACCAAGATAATGATGCAAACTGTAACAATAAAAAAGGTATGCATGGAGTATGCTTCAAATGTGAGGACATAAACTCAGTAAATGATGTATGAAGGAGACTTAATAACACATACAAAGAGCACATATAAAAATTTAAAGATTGACTATATAAGAAATTGAATAACAACAATAAGTTCAAATACAACAAGCAAAAAATGTGCTACGAATGCTATACATGACTAAGAATAGATGACAAGAAAACCCTTGACAATATCTGATCAACATACAAATAGAACAAACTACTCATAACCGAGACAAACCTGAAATGGGTTTTGAAATACATGATAAATAAAATGATTGAGATCAACATATACATGCTAAACCCATAATCAAAACATACGAAAAACTAATCCCAAATTAAGAGTATTTAGAAAATAGATACACCCACCACTGTTAAAAATCCATAAATCTTGCACACAATCTTTCCACACTAATTCACACCTTCTCTGCAATCGACTTCACAACCACCACAAACTTCCTGCTAATAGAAGGGACATTGTAACTGCCAAAAACAAGCGTGTCCTATACGGGATTGGATACCCTAGCTTGATAGAGCTAGGGTATTGATTATTACATTATGATTGATAGAAGCATAAACAACAAAATGAAAGGCATCAATATGGTGCTAAGATACAAACACCTTTTTCCTTGTCACATTAAAGTTAATAAATGCCAAGAGATGTGGAATTCTTCCTCATTATTTTCACATTTTTTGAAACAAATTAAAAATTTGCAAAGTGGAGGATGGCTATGTTGGCAATTGATGTTTTTGGTATGTTATGAGACACTTAATGGTTTTCATTTATGGAAACACATTTGATAGTAGGATCGAAATAAGTACAGTTTTGATGATTCAGTTCTAAAATCGACTAAGTACAGAAACAAATTTACAAAGCATAACAACATTATTTTGGACAATGAAGATCGAGTATGATGTTTGGTGATGAGTGGGCTTAGAGGAAGATACTATGGAGTATTTATGACCTACACCTAAGATTAATTTGATTTTGGTGATGATTACAAAGATTTAGAGAGATCTGAAGACATGCGTTGTGATACCCACCCATAGTTTGCTTTCAGTTTTTGATGCCAAACTCTTTTAGGCTATTATTTCAGTTGATTGCCAAATTATTTTAGGCTACATTTCATGTGAGCATTTATTATTTTAGTGGATGGTGATTTTGGATCATGATTTTTATATGTATATCATGTCTTGATCAGATATATAGATGATGATATTTTCATGATGTGGTTATTATAGGTTGATATTAGAACTATGATGTTACTTACCCCATACTTGCATGTGTATGGTTATCATATGTGCTAGTTTCTTATTGGTGTGTTTGATGTGGTAGAGGACAAAGACGTAGTTACTTGCATTGCGAGATCCACACGATTGACCAATCTTTGTCATTGTTTTTTATATTTATATTGGATGTACATGCTTGTTCTTGTGATGTCAGGTTTGCAGGTACATGACATCATCTTCCCTGAATTAGCAGGAGTGAGCATGCCCATATATTCATCTCAATGGTAAAGAGGGAGTTAACAGTCAAACCTGAAACCCTAACATAAGCCTATTTGTCCTAAGATTGGACGAGAATCAGTTTGTCTACCTACCCGAAATTGTCTAGTTGACCTAAATTCATGGATCACTTGCTTGTGTGTGTTTGGATTTTATTTTGGTTGGTCTCAGTTGTGTGTATTTCTATTTGTTTGATTTACTATGTTATTTATTGAATTGATTATTGTTAAATTGAATATTAAATATAGGGTATTTAATTAATTAGAATTAATTAAATACCTATGTTTAATTGAGAGAATTAATTAAAGTTCAAATATTTGAATATTTGGATTCAATTAAATATTTAATTTGAAATTAGAGTTATTCAATCTTTTATGCTTTATTAAGTAATTAAATATTTAATTGCATGGATAAATTTGTGCTTTAAATATTTAATTTATTTAATATTATATATAATTAATTACTTGTGCATTGTAATTATTGAAATTAGAATTTGAATTCAAAAAGGAAAGGAAAGGAAAGGATCTTTTCTAGTCCACAATACCAGCCATATGCTTTTTGGTCTACATATGGTGACAACAATATGGGACTACCCTGTACTCCTTGCGGGAGGCACCTAACTGTGCTACAAACAAGGCGTACATACCCTATCCCCTAGTGGGATTTGTTTAAAAGTTAAAGTGTGAGCTGCACAATTAAAACATATTTTTATTTATTTAATTAGGATTTTTTTTCAATTTAGAAGTTGAGTTAACTGAGTTGAGTGAAGTGTTTATTTTCTGGGATTGCATGAAAGGGAGAAAGTTGAATCTCTTTATGGGAGATTTTATTTTCATTTGAGGGATTACAGGTTTTGGAGAAGGTAGAAGATTTGGAGGAATTTTTGTGATTTGGGCATTTTTGTGATATTGTTGTTTGGGAGCTTGGAGGAATTTTTCGGGATCATTGTTCTCAAGCCCTCGTGGTTCCAAATCTGTCGTTGGATTCAGATTTGGAGGATTCAAAAATCTTCGTTCTTCAAAGGCTTCGTGATCAGATCTACTATTGAATTAAGGCAGGGTATTGAAAACCTTGGTAATTTCTGTGTTTTCTCAAAAATTAGCTTCTTTGTGTTTGATAAAATTTATTTCCATGTATTATCATTTAGCTGACATTTTTGTTGATTTGGGTATTGTAGGAAACCCTTGGATCTATATTTTATAAGAAATTAAATATTTAATATAGTAGGGTTATGCTGTCAAAATTTTATTGAAAAACTCCCTATGGAAGATCTATATTTTAGAAAAATCAAATTTGGACTATAGTTAGACTATTTTGTTCAAGAAAATTAAATTATTTAGAATCTCCTATAGTTGGAAAAATTAAATCAAAACAAAAAAATAGCTTGCTAGAAAAAATATACAGTTAAAAAAAATACTCCAGTAAAAGACAAAAAAAAATAAAAAAATATGAGAAAACATTTTTGGGACATTTCACGTTTTTCGAAGTTCAAAAAAAAAATAAAAAAAAAATGGAAAATGAATACGAAAAAATAAAACATAAAAAAAAATTATTATTATAAATTTTGTTTGGGGGAGGTGGGACCTACCCTACCATCCCCTGCGGCAAGGCCAAGTTACCGAAGGCAACAAGGCTACCTTGGCAGTCGGGCTGCCGTAGGCAGCTCGGTTTATTGAGAGCAGCCGAGACTGCCATGGTAGGGCCATCGAGGTTGGGGGGCGCGTGGAACCGGCTCCCCTCCCCAAACAAATACAATACTTTGTTTTAAAAACAAAGATTTAATGATATATATATATATATATATATATATATATATATATATATATATATATAATTGAAATATTTATTATTTAATAAGTTTTAAAATTTAGTTTTAGTTAATTATTTTCATTAATAAACTTTTAAATTTACTTTAATATGTACGTTATTTAGTTTATTAAATTTATTAATAATTTGTTTTAAATGAAGTATAATTTACATGTTGTATAGTCAATTAATTTGGTTAATAGACTTTCAAATTCAATCTAATTTAATCGTTATTTAAGTTATTAAATTAATTAATAACTTTTAGATGAGAGTATGTATATATGTACTGTTATAATGATATCTATTAGAGTTTTCATTTCTTAGTTATTTATAATTCATAAAATAATTTGTGCTTATCTTTAAAGGGTAATTATTATCAATTTTAAACTACTAGGGATGAAAAGGAGAATCAATTAATTTGTGGTATTAATAGACTATTGAATTATAGTAATTTAATGATAATGGTTTTGCAATTAGAGAGGTTTGTTTATGTCATTGCTAGATTCAATGTGTCATTGTTTACTGTTATTTCCGCATGATGTAAATGATGTTTTCTTCCTTGAGTGAACTGCTTGCTATGGGTTATTAAATCTGAGAATTAGAGTGGCCTAGGAAGGATACAGAGGTTGGGAATGAGTTTTATCTTTGTCTTACGATGTGATGTGTGTGTGTATTGATTCATCACCCTAGACTGTCCCTAGAGGCTCATGTTGTTTATGAATTTTTTGAGAGTATGTATATCTGTATGATCGTTCCTGTGGTTATGTGGGGAACTGGATTTGGGTTAACTATGTATGTACCTTGTTAGATCTACGTAGGATCTGTGAGCCTAGGGCATGTTACCTAGTTGTGTAGTAGAGGGTGGCTTGCATTAAGCGTCGGGGCCCACAAGTGGCTGCTAGGATCACTTATTGTAAGTAATCTTAATAAGTGATAACATAATTTTTAATTGAAAGGTCTTAAAATGAATTAATAATATGTGTTTCCTCACCCATGCTTGAGCGCTATTATAGGCTAAGATGGAGGATGGGATGATGCTTTCCACCTTGAGGGGTGTGTGTCTGGCATAGTTAGTGACTGTCTATTTGAGAGGTCATTGATACCATGTATGGTCACTTGAGTGTTGGGGTCCAGTGAGACTACCAAGATGAAACTTAAGGGTCAGATATACATTACGACACCTTCCTATACATAGCCTAGATTTTCTACGTGTGTTAATTGCCTCTGTATTTGTGAGTCTTACCTTTTATTATGTGTAGTACACTTGGAGTTAGAGAGCTATTAGGATCCCCTTTCTTAGTGGTCATTTCCTTCTTTGGTTTTGGTTATCCGAGTGGGGTTTGGTTGTTATCTCCTCAGCACAATGCAGTGGAATTTTATAGTTCCACACGGATGGGTGGTAGTAATTCTTTACCATTTGAGATTTGATGTCCTTATTCTAGTGCTAGATGATACTTTTGTAGTTGAGCTCTTTATGATTCTTCATTGGTGGTCTTGTTCTTATCATTCATTATATTGTAATCTTGTATTAGTGTATCACATGTGATACCTCATTTGGATATTGTATTATATTGTTAGAGTGATTACTACATACCCTGCGACATGTGGAGAGGATGTGAGTTTATTTAGGTCTCATGGTTTTCGTAAGAATTGTAATTATTGTTTGTAAGTTATATTTGTTACAACTATTTATATAGAATCTTTTGTTATGGATATTTAGTTGAGTTTTACTCTTACGTAATTCTACGTCGAGGAACCCTTAAGTTTTGTAGTCTATGTTTGTATATTTTTATGTTAGTAAATGGTAATTTCTTCCGTATTAATGTATGTCTTATTGTGTAAACTTAAAAAAAAAAGAATTGTTTATCAAACTTAGTATGATGTTCTAGGTTAATCTCTCTTGGGTTCCTTGGAGGGGCATTACATTTGGTATCAGACCCCTAGTTTCTACATGGGAACTCTGAGAATTGTACGCTCATTAGGTTTTGTATAGCTTGAACTTGAAACTAAACATAGACATACAACATTGTTGCTTTTCAGATTTATTGCTTTGTGGTTATTCTTACCCTTTAGTTTTTGTTTTGAGCTATGTTGTGAGTTGTTGTATGAATCTCTGGTTGTTTTAGGAATCATGCCTGAGACTAGAGCAATTAGAGGCCGTGGTATAGGCCGATCTGGTAATCATGGAAGGGGTGGGAAACATAACCCTTCCACAAGTGTCAGACATGATAGTGATCATCAGCAGTACATAGATGAGCAGAGAGAGGAATGTCAAGATGAGTTTGAGGAGCCAGGAACCAGACAGTTATTACAGGCGATATTGAATCATCTTGGTCCTGAGCAGGGTAGAGTAGAGAAGGATGCCTCTCACCAATCTCAGAGAGAGGAGAGGGTGAGGGAGAGGTCTAGGAGTTCTCAAAGGAGGACCATCATAGTTGATCCTGATGTTGTGGCAGAAAACCACATGAGGGATCTTGTGAGAGGACAACCTACTCCATTTGATGGGAAAGGATCAGGATCTGAGGTAGATACATGGCTTATTGCCTTGGAGAGGAGTTTTTCCATGCACCCCTATAGTAGTAATACTAAAGCCAGGTATGCGGCGATGCAACTTTCTCATTTTGCAGCTGTGTGGTGGAAAATTGAAGAGGAGAAGTTAGGGAACCATATGCATACAATTAGTTGGGAGTTGTTCCCTGAGAACTTATGAGAATGCTTCCTCTCAAATCAGTGGAGGCAATAGTGAGCGAACGAGTTTCACAACCTGAGACAGTTGACCTTGTCAGTCGAAGAGTATGAGCGTCAATTTTTTGAGCTCAAACAATATGCAGGTGTGTATACGGAATCCTTCAATCTGTTGGGAGTAAGCTCAAACATGCAAACATTAGTAGATTAGCATATATCATGACAAGAAAATCATGTAAGTTAAAACATATCATGACAAGAAAAGCATGTGAGAGACCAAACTGACAACAAAAGACACCAAATAACATCGGATTAAGCTAAAAATGAATAAATAACATTGTTGCACCCTAATCTACTCATTTTGATTTGATTATTTGGATTATATGTGGGTGTGCTCTCTCAAACACACAAATTTGCTATGGATCCCAATGATGCAAGAAACACTATGAACAAGAAGAATGATTCAAGAACTAGTTATGAAGTAACTAGTCTCAAAATTCATCTTCAAGATGATAGTATGAACCTAATGCAAATGATAGATGATATGAAAGTCTTATGCTAAATGAGGATGATATGAAAGTCTTATGCTAAAACTATGATTCATTTTACCAAATGAAGATCCTAGCATGTGATTTCTAAATGATCTAAGCAAGTGAAATG
>MU225079.1:3345597-3356202 GCA_018584345.1 Thuja plicata
TTGAAATATGCAAGATAATCTAAGTATGATCACTAAATGCCATTATTCTAGAAATTGAAGCTATTCTATTTGCAATATTGAAATTACTCTATATGATCTTAAGCAAATGAGACAACAATTCAGTATAATAACAATGCAATTTTTAGTAAAGTTTTCAGGGGATTTGAATGAAGAAAGAGGGTTCTTTTATAAACCCTGAGAAGACCAGAATAGAAACTTTCCTGTTTTGAAATAAAACAACTTAGAAAAGCCAGTTAAAATAGAAAGCTTTATTGAAAAGAATTCAATAAATTGTTTTCTTCCTGTTTTAACTGTTTTATCTATTTAATTTAATATTGTTTTATTTGAATTCAATTGTTTTATTTCCCTTTAAAGCACAATTAATTCAAAGTTTCTATTTCTGAATAGAAGAAAGATTTTTGATAGAATATTCAATTAATTAAGTAAATATGACCTCATAATTTATTTTTCTCAATTATCTGAATATTAAATTCAAATATTGAAAATAAGGATATTTATTTAATATTTAAATATTATTTAATTCCTTTTTTATGTGTCTCAGCTAAAGAGGGTGAATTTAATTTAATTAAAGTGCTAGGACTTTATAATTAAATTAATTCGATCATAGGGTTTGTTTAGCTTGTCCCTAGAAGCTAACTCTACTTGTCATCCAAACATCTTGCTTTGGAGCCACTAGCCCACATCGGTCAACTAAGAAAGGATATATGAAGAATATGTAGCTCCAAAATCAAATAAAACAGAGATAGAAATACCTCAAATAGCACTTGAAGTCTCTACCACTATGCCCTAGTGTTCTTCCTGATGGTGATCCAAAACAACAAACACTCTATGAGATCGTCTTGCTTAGTAAGTCTCATAACATGGTTAGATAATGTTGCAGAAGTAAATCCGAAGTGGTTTGCATATATTTTGACAAGTGGATTTGCATATTTGAGAAAGTGGTCAACTTGGGAGATTAAAATATCTCACCTCAGAAAGTGTCATGAAAGTATATTTTTTTCAGAGTGTTAGTAAACATGAAATACTTCATGTATTCTAGATTTGAGAGCTCTGGGAGATCTTCTAATCAGTTTTTAAAGCTGGCTCCAGAGGCTAGATGTTGTTATTAAGTTCAGTTCGCAGAAATGTTAAAAGTGATTGTAAGGGCCACCAGTTTGATACTTTATGGTCCAATTTCACAATGGTTTATACTTAGAATGTGAAAGCATGGACAAGAGGCATCCATTTGCAAGGAAGCTTCAAAATAATGCATATAACAATAGTGCTATAGAGAAGCTGATTCATTGGAAGAGAACATGTTAGCTATAATAACTACCAACTTTTGGTTTACAATAACCACCACCATGCACATATCTTGCAATCATTGCATTCCACTGGGATGAATTCTCTTTGGCATTCTGTTAAATAGTTCACATGTCACAGTTGTGCTTCAATGTTTTACATGCATTTTACTTGATTTGAATGGTCCCTCCTCACATGGGCAGAGAGGATATTTGTAAAGGTTATTGTATCTGGCTTTATATAGGCCAATTGCATCTACATAAAAATTACTTTAAAACTTTTACAAATTGCATTCCCATTATCATGGCACCATGAGATGACATCTCAGATAAGACATTCATTCAAAAACTTTGATGCCTTGTAGTTTAAATAATTCATGTGCTTGTTCCATACATCCATGGCTTGCATGCATGTCTATAGAAAATAAAGACCTTGCACAAGAGAGTAAAGTTCATGCATGGGACAAAGGTGACCAAGCCAATGTAATTGGTAGGAAATCAGGGCAAGGTAATTGTTAGGGGGTTGTTTAGAAGTTTTTCTAGTCTGCGCAAGGCATAAGGTAAGGGAGAGCCTGCGAAATGCAAGGATGTCTGCGTTGAATGTGGAAGGAGCTGGAAGGAGAGTAAAAACCCCATGCATGGAGTTAAATATAAATAAATGACAAATGAAGGGAGCTACTACCACAACATGCCAAAGAGGGAAGAACCCACGTGGAAAATGAAATGGCAGGTGTAAGAAGTGTCTAGAGGCCTGTGCAGTTAATGGAGGATCCAACACATGGAACAAATGCATAAAACATATGCAATGTCATTAATAGAAGCTGTGCGGGGTATTGTTGAAGGTTGCTGCATGGAGTGACCAGAAGAAAAGGCCAAGCAACACAAAGCGAGGATCCCACACTAAACATTGAAAGGGTTTTTGTTTTAAAAACCATTAAACTAGATGTAATGGGGCATGTGTAAACAAGGCAATGTTGTGCTACACTTGCACAAAACATGAAATGAAGGTAAGTTACAAAAAAACTTTTAATATCAAGACAAACAGTAAGTGCAAGGACCTGCGCTAGAAAAAGAGGAGTTTTTGCACAATCTTGTTTGAAAGGCTGCACAATCAACATTAAAGGAGAATGAAACCAGCGCATGCATTAAAGCATAAAATGTTTGAAAATATATTAATCCCACATTTCTTGTGGGTAGCCTTTTTAAAGTATTTATATACTCCAATGCTCACTTAGTAAAATGAATAAAGAGCCAAGACGCCCATTGGCGGGCCCCTTGGCTGGTGGAGTGAATGTGCTGGTGGGCCCCATAATTTTGGGCACAAAATGAAACAAAGATTTAAAACATGAAGGAATTTAGTCCCACATTGGTCCCATAAGTGAACTTTGGGGTGTTTAAAAGGAAGAACACAAACATATTATAATGTGAAGATGAGCAGGAGGCTCTCCATGCATGTGCAGGTGGTGCATTGGGAAGCATGCCAAGATGACCGATATGAAATTTTGGTGATGAGCTGGTAGAAAAGTGGCATACAGATGGTGCTAGATGGTTGGTGATGTGGCAGACATGTGGTGGAAATGTATGAAGTCTCAAGAGGTAACCACCGTCGAGGACAACCTTTAGAGATTCAGAGATAATCGCTAGACTAACTATGTGCCAGGTTGCTAGATGCTAGCAGTTGAGTCAGATAGTATCAAAGATTCAATAACTGGAAGTTAACTAACCACACATGAGGTCATGAGATGTTAGCAGTTAATTCAGTTTCCTTCTGAGATTCATAGATAGAGGTTAACTAACCGCTACGCCAAGTCTCCAAATGCAAATAGTCAAGTGCCTAGCATTCTGAGATTAAACCCCAACCGTCAGATGGAGATCCAGATCAAGGGCTCGTGTTTAATCTCCAAGAAAACCTAGGGTTAAAGAAATCCATCTGAGATTCAGAGATACACTAGCTAGGTTAACCATGGTCAGAGCAGGGTCAAGTTAGAGTTAATTGGGAGACTTAGAGACTAAGGCTTGTCTTCAAGTATCCAGATCTAATTTTGGTTAAGGAAATCTTTTAGAGATCTAGAGACAGGCTTGTCTCCAAATATCCAAGTGAACTAGGGTTAGAGGAAGAGTTCTCAGGGCCAGTTAAGAGTAGCAAATTAGAGCACGCCAAGTGTTCAAATCTGGCGATTTCTGCTGGCAAGAATATACATGAAAGATAATTTCAAAGGCAAAGAAAGAAAATGTGCAGGATTTAAAAGATAAGATGAATTTAAATGACTATAGGCTATGCAAGAATATTAAAGGGGAAATGAGAAAATTTGCATAGAAAAGAAGATATAAAATACAAAAGGATTAAAGTAATGTGCAAGTTAAAATAACATAGTCTTATTCTATAGTCTTGTGCAATATATTTTATTGCAAAGATTGAAAAGAAACATTCACGAAGGATTTTCTCAGAGGCAAATGAGATCATATTTTGAAGAGAATGAAATCAGATTTGTTGAAGTGATTGATTGCAAGAAGAGACACATGTTGGATAAGATCAAATTTCTTTGATGGAGTCAGATTTTGGAAAAGACAAGTAAAATCAGATTTATTGGTGGCAAGTAAGATCAGATTTCTCGGTGGCAAGTAAGATAAAATTTTAAAGAAGGATAAGTGCAAATTAGATTTCAAGAAGGATAGGTGTGAAACAAACATAAATTTTAGGGTTTCCTTCTTCTATTTGTATCCCTCTTTTCTCTTTTGTAAGGGTTCCCATTTTCTGCTCTATTTTGAGATTTTCAGACTCCGTTCAGTTTCTCTGCAAAAGTTTAGAGCAGGTTCCAAGTGTGATATCTTAGTTGTATATTTTCCCTCTTTTATGCATATAGGGTGTTCTGGTATCCTTTCTATTTCAAGGAAGAACATCATTGTAACAGCTTTCTTATGAATGAAATTCACTATTGTTGTTTCTGATATCAAGTTGTCTCCATTATGTTTTTTGAATCATAGAGACTAAAGCATTAAGGATGTTTTACTCTTGTCTATTGTTGATCAACAATAGAGTCATTTAAGGAATGAATATGATTTAAGATTTATATTCAGATGTGTATGAGATTGGGTATTAAGGATATTACAGACTTGTCTTTTAGTGGATGTTGATTAATGTATTATCTATTCCAAGGTCTCTTCCAAGGGGAGGGTTAAATTCTTTGAGTAGGGAGTTGCATATTTGAATACACAGGTGGATTCACAAGTAGAACTTGATTGATATGGTATGTCTTATGTAAGGCATATAGACATATCAGACTGTGTTGTTTTCCTTTGTTCATGATTTTCTTTGCAATGTTATGTTTGACTCTGTTTCCCATTGGATAAGGCATTGGTCTATGAAATATTTGGGGTATTTCAGAGATCCATTAACCAAAACATAATTGAAAATGATTTCCCTTTCATGTTGTTAGGAGTTAGGATTGCTCTAGTTTTCAGACATACTCTATGAAAGTGGAATATTACATAAGACTTGATAAAACATTGAGGTATTTGTTACCTAAGGGTTTGAAAACTATTCCATAGTTATATATCTGCAATCTTGTATTTGTCACAAAGGATTCATGTGTGTGCAGATCAGGTAATACCCACCCTAGTGATGTGGAGCTCAAAATGAAGGAGGATGTTTTATCCTCGTTAATTAGACTTTTTCTTGTAAGAATAAGGAGTTGGGAGTTATAGAGTTTATCAGTTATTGATCTATTTTGATTCTACAAGAAAAATCTCTAACAAATTGGTGACTCTGCTGGGGATAAAGATGAAATACTCTTGTTGAGCTTTTCAAAAAGTCTTTGGTGTTTTTTAAAGTTGAATCAAATTTTAGATTGAGTTTTCCCATCTGAGTCGCGCTAACAAATTGGTGACTCTGTTGGGGAGAAGTGGATTGTTGTAAAGTCTATAATGACTAATTGCCTATTGTTCATTTCTAGAACAGTTTGTGAATTTTAAATCCCATACTTGTTGTGGGTGGCGACTCTGTTAAACTTGGAGAATCCTAGTTGTTTTGTGTCATTGTTAAATTGATATCAGTTGTTATTTGAAGTTTAAGATCAACAAGTTTGAGATGCATGTTTCCTTTCTTGTCTGAATCAATATTCAAATACGATAATAAGAAAGAGTTTCAAGAGAAGAATCTAATTTTTTTTTAGATCTTTGAGAGTGAACAACCTGGAAGTGCTTTTATTTGCAGCGAATAAAAAAAGGGAGATTATACATCTTTTCTGGTTGGATTTAGTTTCCAGAATTAAATGTGATATACAAATAGCTCTTGTTGTTTGAAAATTTTCATCTGCAAGGAGGTGGTGAATCTGCAAAGAAAGAACCTAATGAAGCTACAAAAGAGGCTCTAGATCTGCCCTATACCCAGTTAAGATGAGTCAAGAACAACATCTGCATATTTTGGTCCAGGTAATCTTCTTGTTTTGATTAAAAGAGAAAATCCCCTTAATAGGTGATCAAGTCACTAAGAGAAAAGGGAAAAGTAATTTTAAAAAGTTGTCATACTTCCAGGTTAAACTTTAGTTCTATGGATCAAAAGTATGCTGTGGTTTTATGAAGTCAATGGTTGTGTAAAGTCAGATAAAAAATTTGTCACAAGGATAGAATGTATTGTTGAGTAAGTGGTTAAAATGGAAATTCCAGCTTTCATGGAGCAAGAAATGTATTCTAAATTTGAAGTTTATGAGCAAGATCTTGAAAATGTTAATAGAGAAAAGGATATTTCATTGATAAAACAAATAATCCAAAAGATATGCATGTTTATGTTAAGATGTGAAATAGGAGAGAGAAAAGAAGAATCAACACTTTTATTTTATGAGAAGTTTTGTAAAGCTTACAATGAGCTTCCAATGGGTGTTGATTTTCAAGAGTCCACATATGTTGAAATGTTTCTAGAGCTTAGTATGCCTGAATTAGTCAGTTGGTCTACATCCCTTAGAGAAGAAGCAATTAAACATACCATAGAATGGATATATTCGATTGAGAAATAAGACTCTGAAAATGCTGAGGATGCTGAATATCAATCTAGTTATGTAGATGATGCTGAGTCTACTTGTGCTAGTGTTGCTGATTATAATGATGACAATGAAGTCTATGAATAACAAGACGATGAAGATCACTTTGTAATTGAAAATGACTCCTTTGGATCTATAGTTTTTTATTTTTCTCAACATGAAGATGCAAATTTCTTGTTTCAGTTTGAAGAGGTTTTGTGTGAACAACAAGGGCATGACTATGATGCGGATGTAAGTTGCCACTGTGATTTATTTGCACAAAATAACACAAGCCAGGAGATCTTGATCCTTGTTTCCAATGAGGAAGATGATCCTTGTTTCCAACAAGGAAGATGTATTCAACACTGAGCAAGAGACCAAGGAAAGTGAGAAAGAGTTCCAATGCTTGCTAAGCAGTGAGAAAATATCAGAACTCTTAGATGCTGATTTTCAAAGGTATGCGCCTAAATTTGATTCTAGAGTCTCATGCCCGACATATATATGTTTTGATAAAGATGATGTTAGTGAGGGCATGGAATGTGAAACATATGATGAGTTTTCTTCTCCTATTTTTGAAGCAAACAATATGCAAGTTAAGAGTACATATGATTGTGATGAATTTGTTACTATCATATATGATGAATATGAAGATTTATGTACTAGCGTGGATTCAGATTTTCATGAACCTAGTATTAGTGATTCTTTTTTAAGACATGATGCTGAAGAAAGAGACAAATATGAATGTGTGTTTTTAGATTTACAAGTGATTAAAGAGACATTAATTAACAATATTTTTTTAGAAGATGCTGATAGAACTATTGATCATCAAGTTACCCCTGATTTTATGTAGTCAAATTTTTGTTTTGAGATGTTCTATTTTAGTTTGCAAAGTGGTGAAGTAAAAGAACTGTGTTCTTTGGTGCAAACTAATGTTCAGTTTACGAATGTTTCCAACCATGAGAGTGAGCTGGAATGTTTCTTCTTTCAACAAGTTGGTAATAGTGAAGGGTGTGATGTTTTGATGTCACACAATGATCATAATTCACAATAATTCAGTGACTTTTTTTTCTCAAGTGATGGTGAGTTTGCTGATTATCTTTTGTTTGATATGTTGAAGGTGAATGTCAACGTTTTTGATCAAGTAAATGGAAGCAATAGTTTCAGCTTACCTTTGATTTACGGAGATGAGAATCATATGTTCGACAAAGGTGAGAACTAATTCTAGTTTGGGGATTTGGGCCTTTTGTAAAACAATTCCCTGTATGTACAATCACTTTCTTTTTAGTTGTGTGGTGTGTTTTCTTTTAATAAAGGGTTCCCAGTTTTTGAAAAGAGAAGAGAGAAGAGAGAAGATAAAATATCTGATTTGTTTTTTGGGGCGGTCTTCTTCTACCAATGATTCCAAATTATCTACATTCCTACATGGGGCATGCGTCCCAAGTCAGAGCCACTGTTGGGACTCAAAAATGCAACAAGGGTTTTTGAGTACCTTGTTAATCTTTTGCATTTGACCCCTTATAAATGATTTTTGTGCCTTTTTGCCTGAATGAATTTTTGAGTTCTACCATGCATGTCAGGTGTTCATCACTATTTTTTTGACATATTAAGACATCCCATGTCATTAGATTCAAGTTTCAATTTGTTTCGTGATGTCTTGTTTTGAGCACTTGTCTAATTCCGCATTTGTCGCCTAAGTGTCATTTTGTTGTAACAAACAAAGTTTGCATTTGAATAACTTGTGTCCTTTTGAGTTTCATGGACCACCAATTTGGGAATGATTAAAATTTATATTATAGAGCTTATGTTTCAAAACCCAAGCCATTTTGAGTCCGCTTGATAGGTGTTCGGATCCCTCAAAGTTGGTTGTTCAGAATTGTCTTGTTTCTCTGTTTTGCCCAGAATTATAATTTCCCTAATTTGAGGTCTTGCAAGTTGTACCCCAATTCAAGATCTTGAAGAATTTAATTTTTCCTTGCATTGTAAACCTGAAAGTCAACTTCTCTGAAGAGTTTCAGACTTTGGTCAATCCATTTGACCACTTTTCCTAACCTGTTCCAAATCCAGTTTCTGCATTTTACTATGCTAAAGCTCATAAAGTTTTTAAGTGATTGAATTTGAGATGCAATAATAAATGAAAATTTGATTATCATAGAAAGTTAATTGAAGATTCATACTCCCTATGTGAAAGTGAATCTATCTTCAGGGTATCAGACTAGAAGAGTCTTTTATGATGGGTTTGTGGAATCAAAATCAAGAGCAATTTATGCAGATTTACAGTGTAGACAGAATTATTTTGCAGAGTTGCTATTTTCAGAGGGTTATAGCTTTATGTCAGATGGTTGTATTAGGATGCCAGTTATGGATATGCTCTCCTTGCATATAAGTGTACTACTTGGATCAGTGGTTAAGTCTTGGAACATGGTTTGATAATTTTGCAGAAGTAAACCCAAAGTGGTTTGCATATATTTTGACAAGTGCATTTGTAGATTTGAGAAAGTGGTCAACTTGGGAGATTAAAATATCTCGCCTCAGGAAGTGTGATGAAAGTATATTTTTACAGAGTGTTAGTAAACATGAAAGACTTCATGTATTCTAGATTTGAGAGCTCTAGGAGGTCTTCTAATCAGATTTTAAAGATGGCTCTAGAGGCCAGATGCTGTTATTAAGTTTAGTTCGTAGAAATGTTAAAAGTGTTTGTAAGGGCCGCCAATTTGATACTTTATGGTCAAATTTCACAATGGTTTATGCTTAGAATGTGAAAGCATGGAAAAGAGGCATCAGGTGCATGGAAGCTTCAAAATAATGCATATAACAATATTGCTACAAAGAAGCAGATTCATTGGAA
The DNA here is from genome assembly GCA_018584345.1 of Thuja plicata. Classification (NCBI taxonomy): domain Eukaryota; kingdom Viridiplantae; phylum Streptophyta; class Pinopsida; order Cupressales; family Cupressaceae; genus Thuja; species Thuja plicata. Next base: position 3,354,759 of record MU225079.1, read on the forward strand.
GAGAACATGTTAGCTATAATAACTACCAACTTTTGGTTTACACTAACCACCACCATGCACATATCTTGCAATCATTGTATTCCACCGGGATAAATTCTCTTTGGAATTTTGTCAAACAGTTCACATGTCATAGTTGTGCTTCAATATTTTACATGCATTTTACTTGATTTGAATGGTCTCTCCTAGCATGGGCAGAGAGGATGTTTGTAAAGGTTATTGTATCTGGCTTTATATAGGCCAATTGCATCTACATAAAATTACTATAAAGATTTTCAAAATTGCATTCCCATTATCATGGTGCCATGAGATGACATGTCAGATAAGACATTCATTCAAACACTTTGATGCCTTGCAGTTTAAATAATTCATGTGCTTGTTCCATACTTCCATGGCTTGCATGCATGTTTGTAGCAAATAAAGACCTTGAGCAAGAGAGTAAAGTCCACACATGGGACAAAGGAGATCAAGCCAATGTAATTGGCAGAAAATCAAGGCAAGGTAATTGTTAGGGGGCTACATAGAGGTTTTTCTGGTCTCCGCAAGGCATAAGGTAAGGGAGAGCCTATGAAATGCAAGGATGCTTGCGTTGAATGTGGAAGGAGCTGGCAGGAGAGTAAAGACCCCACACATGGAGTAAAATACAAACAAATGACAAATGAAGGGAGCTTCCATCGCAGTATGCCAAAGTGAGAAGAGCCCACAAAAAATGAAATGGCAGGTGTAAGAAGTGTCCAGAGGCATGCGCAGTTAATGGAGGATCCAACACATGGAACAAAGGCATAAAACATATGCAATGTCATTAATAGAAGATGTGTAGGGTATTGTTGAAGGATGCTACATCAAGTGACCAGAAGAAAAGGTTGCGCAAAATGAAGGGAGAAGCCCACGCTAAACATTGAAAGGGTTTTTGTTTTTTAAAAACCATTAAACTAGATGGAATGGGGCACATGTAAACAAGGCAATGTTGTGCTAGACTTGCGTAGAATATGAAATGAAGGTAAGTTAAAATAAAACTTTTAATATCAAGGAAAATGGTAAGTGTGTTGGAATTATGTTATATTTGTCATCAGTGAAAACACTTATTCAATTCTGAATGCTTATCGAGCTCATCACTCAGTCCACAGCTTATACCGAGCATTCAGTAATCATCTTGGAAAGCTCAGCGGTTAAACAGTTCAAACTGAGCAGAACAATGGTCACCGAGCATATGAACAGTTCAACAGTGGTTACCGAGAAGAGCAACATTTACCGAGCAGACGGTAGTCACCGAGCTTCACCGTAACTACCGAGCCATCAGTCGAAGCCAACCGAGAAGTTAGTTACTACCGAGTCACCAGAGGTTACCGAGTGACACTATACCTACCGAGTCACCAATGGCTACCGAGTTCCAAGCTACACTTCAGGACTAGTATGGACCGAGCTTCTACTCTTACCGAGAGCATGA